>VWPV01005656.1:0-26606 GCA_013389885.1 Geococcyx californianus
CCCAACCCATTCTGTGATTCTTGCCATCCCATCACATCCACAGTGATTTCCCTGCTCCAACAGACATCGTGGGAGAGGGAGAACCCCTGCTCTTGCACAGTGGTGGCAACAGCTCGGGCTGCTGCCAGCTTGCAACTGCACTGGGCACATCCCTTCCCTGGAAGATTCCTGACTGCTAAGCACACTGATTTGTAGAAGTCGAGCAAAATAGGCATCTTAACTTAATGAGTAAACTAATTTGTCAAGTGGGTGCTGTTCTGTTTCCCTCCGCAGTGCGGGTCCTCTCTGCCAGCACTGCACATCTTGACACGCCGGTTACTGTACGGGTGGGAATAGCTCGGCCCCATCAGCAGGGCTGCAATTTGGCACCGTGGCTCTTTCCACACAAAGATTTTTGTTTAATAAAGCATAAGACTGAACAGTTTGCTCTCAGTCGTAGGTTCTGAAATATGCATTTAATTTAGGCTTAATGAGGGAATTAGCGTATATAAAATGAAATGCCTTGTGATGACTCTACAGGACGGAGCTTCTGTGGGCTGGGAGCTGTTAGGACACGTTAAACTGGAAGATCTTGGGGATGGGGGATGCTGGGGGCTGGAGCTGGAGTGATGCAGATGGACCTGCAAGCAAGAGAGAGATGCTTGTGGTGAAACCCTAGGATGGGGGTGACTGCAGCAAAGGAGAGCAGAGAGCTGTACACAGGAATGACTTACATCTTCCAAGTCCTTTTATGTATTGACAAGCTTCCTTGTGTACAGGGGCCTCACCAGCATCAGCGGAGATACTGCATGAGCCCACCATGGTGTGTGGGTCACAGGTGAGAAGGTCTGGACGGAGCTGTGTTGAGGCTCTGATGGTGCTGGTTGAAGGTGCAGAGCTGGGATGTGGAGCCCGTGCAGGACTGTGAAGTGACTTAAGTCATAAATAAAGTGACTAAATATGTAAGAAAGTGCTTATTTTCAGCATGCATGAGAGCAATAGAAGATGAAGAATTTGGAGATCTTTAAGGTCCTTTCCAACTCAAACCATTCTGTGAATTACTGATTCCCTGATCTTTAGCTGAAGGTGGATGTGTTGTTCCCCAGGACCTCGACTTAGAGCACATCATACCTATGGGAAGGCACAAAAGCGTTCAGTGGCCGCTTGTGATTCTAAACAGGACTGGATTATTTCAGATATTTAGGTATTTATTTTGATAATTCATCAAATATGGCAACGCCTGCAGGGTTTGCAGTGGTCTGTAAGGGGAGACTCTGCCTGGTTGAGGAATGGCTTTCGATGAAAGGGCCTGAAGGTGCAAGCTCCATCCATCCCCTCCAGTTACACGGTTGGAGCAGTGGGGACGAGTTCAAAGCCACTGCACAAATAAACTCTAATAGCTTTCCTCTTGCATTTATGTTATTAGGGGGTTCGTTTGACTGGCATTATGATGATAAATGAAAAATGCTTTGCACCATTACGTTGGGCGCTAATGCGTAGTGGGAAGAATTTCTACTCATTTAAAAAAAAAAAAAAAGGCAGCTGCAGAGGGGAATGTGATGGGTTTGTGCAGTGGCACCGAGCTATTTGCATGCAGTGTGAACCTTGCATGTGTTGCCCCTCTCGCTTCTGCTCTCTCTGGGTTGAGGCAGTGGGAGCAGAGGGGTTGCTGCATGGAAGCAGCTTCTGAAGGGTTGTTACCAACTTGTAGTGAAACACAGAATGGGTTGGGTTGGAAGGGACCTCCAAGCCCATCCAGTGCCACCCCCTGCCATGGGCAGGGACACCTCCCACTGGATCAGGGGGCTCCAAGCCCCATCCAACCTGGCCTGGAACACCTCCAGGGATGGGGCAGCCACCACTGCTCTGGGCAACCTGGGCCAATGTCTCGCTATCCTCATTGTGAAGAATTTCTTCGTGATGTCTAATCTAAATCTTCCCCCTTCCAGTTTAAAGCCGTTCTCTCGTCCTGTCACTCCAGGCCCTTGGACAAACCCCTCCCCAGCTTTCCTGGAGCCCCTTTCAGCCCTGGGAGCTGCTCTAAGTCCTCCCCAGAGCCTTCTCTTCTCCAGACTGAACAACCCCAACACACTCAGCCTGTTGATAAACACGTGTCCCCACGCTGCGGCTCAGTCTCTCAGTATTGCTCTCTTTGATAGGTTGCTCTCCCTTTTGCACCACCTCCCACCTAACTTCATCCCTGCATGTCTGGGTTTGCCACCTCCACTCCTAGGTATGAACCAAGAGCATTTGCTTTAGTGTGAGGGGTGTGCTTCCCCCTGAAAGCTCGTGCTGGAGTCTGCAGCCACCCTTGGAAGCCAGAGGAGGAGTCTGACAATCCAAAGGCTTTCCTTCCTTTTAAAGCTGTGGAGCAAATTGAGTTCAGAGGGTCACTGTTACTCCCAGCTGCCGCGACAGAAATCCCTAATGCACCGTATGCCAGCTTTCTCCAAAGCTTCGTCTGCTTTTTTATGAGGCACTGTCACTCTATTATCTGTCTCTGAGTTGGTCTTTAGCTCTTTAACCTCATGAGAAGGGAGGGAAAAGGAACCTTGAAACAGGGGAAATAAAGGAGAAAACAGGATGCTCTTGAGAGCAGCTTTTCATCCTTGGCTATGGAGCTTTAATTGGGTGCTTGGCGAGAGCCTCACTTGAAAGGGGCGGCTTTGAAAGGGTCCTGGGTGGGGGAGAGAAGGGACTCACTGTGGCTTTGGCAGGAGGAGGTGGATGTAGGAGGCTGGAGATGAGTGGAGGCACTGTCATCAGATAGGGACCGTATTCTTCTGCTCTGGTCCCCTCCCTGGTGCCGCTGTGGAGGCGGGTGGGGATGGGCAGAGGTGGGGATGCCAGTGTCAGGTAAGGCTCAGAGGGGCCAAGCCCCAGCTTGCAGTGGAGGAGGAAAGCACAATGCTGGACTGGGGGTCGTGCACAGGATGCACCCATGGGTGCTTGACTCCTACTGTCATTAGGGGTTGTGGGTCCCTCATGCAAGCTGGCAGGAGCTGTAATCAGGAGCAAAGACATGGGATTTCCAATGCTCCTGCCCAGCAGTTTGGGGCTGTAGCAAGGTGGGTGGCAAGATCAGAGCATCATCTCAAAGCTCTGAGCTGTCACTGCTGCTCTGCGGAGGGAAACTGAGGCAGAGGGGGTGGCAGCCAAACTCAAGCCCTACTTTGCAACCACGAACCACATGGGAAGAGATGGAGCAGCCAGTTCACCTGCCACCTTGCTCCTTCCAGCAGCATTTTGCTGCTCCTGGCAGGCCCTGTGCACCGTGGCAGGAGACGGGGCTTGTGCTCAGCGCTCTCGCCTGCATGCTAAACATGCCAGCTCCCTGCAGGATCCTGCAGCCTTCTGCACTGCTCTGCTGCAGAGGGGGTGGGGAGACGGCTTTCAGCTTCCAGCACGGCAGCAGACGGATTGCAGGGAGGTGGAAAGCAGCAGGGCAGAGCCCTCCTCCCTCAGATGCGTTCCTGCAGGTCCTTTCTCCCCCAAAAGAATCCTGGCTCGCGTGCAGTGAGTGCTTCACCAGAGTTGCCGTGTGCTGCTGTGGCAGCACGGTGAGAGCAGCTGCTTTCTCTGCTTTGCACGCTTGCCCTGCAGGGATGTGCAGCCCCGAGGATGTCGCTGCCCACCCCGTGGGTCTCTGTCTCTCTGTATTTCTGCTCCCCAGTGAGTCTGGGGGTGATATTGTCCCGCATTGGGGTTTGTAGCAGCGATTGCCGGTGCTGTGGGATGGAGTGGTGCTGGTGTTGCATCCTGACCAAGGTGCTGAGCCCACTGGGTGCACGGAGTCTCCTCTGCACGTCTTGAGATGCAGTCACTCCTGTATCAGTGCAGAGGTTTTGTAGGAGAAGTTTTGAGGGAACTGAAGCAGCTCCTACATTTCTTCAGGGCCACACGTTTCCTTCAGTTAAGTGAGGTCTTCTCCTGTGTTTGTTGGGAATCCATGGGGTTTGGTTTCCTTTCTGGAAGCACAGGGGAGGTTTAGGCTTGATGTTAGGAGGAAGTTCTTTACTGAGAGGGTGATTAGCCATTGGAATGTGCTGCCCGGGGAGGTGGTGGAGTCACCATCCCTCGAGGTGTTTGAGGAGAGATTGGATGAGGCTCTTGGTGCCATGGTGTAGTTGATGAGTAGGTATAGGTGTTGGGTCACAGGCTGGACTCGATGATCTCAAAGGTCCAACCGTATGATGTTGTGATACATTCCCCTTTTCGTTGTGCTTGTGTCGATTCTTTTCAAAATATGAAAGCAGACACTTGGACCAGACCTCGTTCTTCCAACACCTCCTCCAAACCCACTCAGTGATGGTTTTCACCTGCACTGGGAGCCGCTTGCTGTGAGGAATGGTTTGGGCCATGTGTGGTCCCAGGCTGAGCTCTGGGGCTGTGGACATCTCTGATCTGTGGGGAATGTCAAGGGAAATGAGCTACAGAAAGGATAAACAGCTGGGGGGGAGGAAAGCATGAGGGCTTTTATCTTGCAAGAAGCTTCAGCAAGCTGTGGCAGGTACTGGAAGGGCTGGGAAGGAATGGAATTATGGGGTGGTGTGTTTGGGAAGTGATTAAGGCTCTTGGATAATGTACATGGATCTGTTATGGGGAGTCCAGAGGAGGCCATGGAGATGATCCAAAGGCTGGAGCACCTCCTGTGCCAGGACAGGCTGAGAGAGCTGGGGTTGTTCAGCCTGGAGAAGAGAAGGCTCTGGGGAGACCTTAGAGCAGCTCCCAGTACTGAAAGGGGCTCCAGGAAAGCAGGGGAGGGGCTCTGGATCAGGGAGTGCAGGGACAGGATGAGGGGAATGATTTTCAGCTGCAAGAGGGGAGATTGAGCTGAGATCTTGGGGAGAAATGTTTTGCTGTGAGGGTGGGGAGGCCCTGGCCCAGGGTGCCCAGAGCAGTGGTGGCTGCCCCATCCCTGGAGGTGTTCCAGGCCAGGTTGGATAGGGCTTGGACACCCCTGATCCAGTAGGAGGTGTCCCTGCCCATGGCAGGGGGTGGCTTTGAGGTCCCTTCCAACCCAGCTATTCCATGATTCTGTGATACAGTGTGGAAGGACATATTTACTGCATGAGGAGCAGTTGGAGTGAGGAGCTTGAGAGAGGTCTGTAAATCTGGAGGCCTGCAGGGACCTTTGGCAGTGGGAAGTGGTGGTTTCTTCTTGGGGTCAGATCTCTACATTCCCAAATAAACACCCCCACCACAGCCGTTGCCGCTGCGTCGGTCACTGGTGAAGGCAGCGTTGCACTGGGTTCTGCAGGACAAGAGCGCACGAGGTGGCTCACGGTCTGTAGAAATGTGTCCCTGGTATTTCCAAAGTGCTCTATATTTTTAAGCAAGGACCAGAAAACATCTAATTGTGCTTTTGCCTCCTTTGTGCTATAATAATTCCTCCTTTTCAGAGCTAAACTGAAGCACTGAAAGAGAGAGGGAAAGAACACCAAAAATGGATTTTTTTTTCTTTTTTTAAAGTTGTTATTCGTTCCTGACAAAGAAACGTGCCTAGATTTTTGGGGGAGAAAAAAGACATTTTGAATAGGGTGAGGATAGAGAAGGAAAGAGAGATCACATTAAAAACTTCCACCAGCTCCAGTAATGAGATTAAGGGAGCTGCCAGATGAAACCATCTGCCTAATCTTTTACCCAGAGCCGCTCTGTTCTCAGCTTCCATCCAAGGATGGGACCAAAGCCACCTTCTGCCATGGACTGGCCTGACAGAAGATGCTCCGGTGCCTGCTTCCCTGCAGCCAGGGAAGGCCCACTCTCTGGACACTGAGTTCCTCACTGCCAGACACTGCACCTGAGGAGAAAGGGGAAAAAGAAAGGAAAAGCGGGACAAAAAGATGAAAAGAGGGGGTGGGGGGAAAACCACAAAAGACAAAAAAGGAAGGAAAAAAAAAAGATAAAATGGGGGGGGAATAAAAGAAAAGGCACTCATAAAAAAGACAGTTTGACATTTTCTTGACTGTTTTGAAATTTTGCTAGCACAACAAGCTGTTTATCCGCCACTCCAGCTCTTATTGAATTAAAGTGTGGATGGGGTGTTAGGAAGAAATCAATTCGTGCTCCATATGCTGCTCTGCTGAGGAACGTGGCTCTCTGCACACTATGGAATATGTAGGGAAGGGTGGGGGGAAGGAGAGATAAATCCATCAGCTAACAAGATAAGTGCCTTGTTCCTCCATCTGTTACTGCTGTGTCCTTATCTGGGATTGCAGCGTGGCAGCAGCGATACATCTTGTGTCAGGTATTATATTCCAAATTCATATGAATGAATTTTCATGCTTGCAACCATCCATGATCCAGCCGAAGCCCCGCCGTGGGCGCGGGGTTTGGAGCAGAGCGGTCGTGTCTTGCAGGCATGTCCTCACCCAGCTCCTCTTTTGCTGCTGTAATTTGTTACTTGAGAGGGATCAAGCAGGCACAGCATCAGCTCAGCGAGGGGATGGTACAACCGGGAGGAGGACCTGGAGGCTGTCCAGCCTTGGGATGCCGACAGCGCGGACATGTGCTACACAGACAGGAAAACCAGCCTTGGGAATAAAGTGCCTGGTTACAAGTGGCAGGAGGAACAAGAACCTCTCAGGTCTTTGCTTTTGTGCTGAGTCTCTTCAGGCAGAGGGTTGTAATTTGCTGCAGGAGCTCTGGGGCGTGAAGGCTGCGGTCCAGCTCGTGGTAGGGTGGTTAGCAGGGAGAAGCAATGCCAAAACTAAGGTCATAGCATCCTTAGATAGGAGTTTTTTAGAAGCATCAACCTCTGCTCCTGATGGAGGAGCCAGATTTCTGTGTTGGACCAGAGAGCCAAGTTTCTGGGAGCTGGAAGAGATGAATCCCTGCCCTGCTGAGCAACCTCGGGGAGCTAATTTAGCTGTACATGCCTGAACTCCTAATGGTCTTCTCGGCCCAGCTGCAAACCAACTGCAAATGCATCTGGCTGCAAAAGCACCCAATTGCTAGATGGTGCCTGTGTTTAAATTCAATTTAGCTCTGGACCAGCCTCAAGACCTGTGCTGGATGCAGTGGCTGCAATGAGCCAGGAGCTTGAGAGCTGGGAGCTGCTCTCAAAGTCTGGTCTTAAGGCTAATCCAGATCTATCCCTGCTGGGTTGCTGCTGCGCTCCTAATTGCGTGTGCAAACGGAAGCTATGGATGAGTTTTATGGGTGGTCTTCAAAATTCTGGTCTCTGTGTAACAAGATCAGTGCCTGAAATCTTGGTTGTTACAACCGTCGAGCCACCCTGGTGTCTGCAAATCTTTCTGCAGCTTGAAGGGATAAATCAAAGTCTGGCTGGCATGGAAGGAGGCTTGGAAAATCCACAGCATCCTGGTGGAGCGACGCAGCTGGGGCGAAGAGCGGTGTCGGCTGTGGGTTTTCTGAATGCACTCATGTTCCCTGTTACATCAGCCTTTCCTGGAGAGGACACTGTGAAGGATACAGAAGGTTTAGACAGGGAATAGGAATGAGGAATGTATCAAAGTCATCTCTAGCTGGCCATACTCGACTGGGTCTCTCTTGACCTGCAGCCCCTTGGGTTGCCCTGGAAGACCTGCTGCTGCTGAGCAGATGAATTAAGTCTGCTTGGTCTTGCAGGCAGTTTCACAGAAGGCTTTCTCTCTGCATCTCAGCTCTGGAAGTGTGATTTTTCCTGGCTGGGCTTTTTGCACAACTGGGTTGGGGGCAGGGGAGGCTGTAGGTTGGAGAGCCTAATCCCACCCTTTGCTGGGACCAGCAGTGTTTGGAGTGGGCTGATTTGGTTCTAGGCTTGGTTTTAGTCTAGGTTCATATTTGCTCACGGAAGGCACAGACTGTGGCACCATTCCCAAGCCAAGAATCCAGAAACCTGTTTTTAGAAGTAAAGTCTAATTTGGTATTAAAGCAGAGGAATTGCTAATAGGCCTGTGAGACTAAACTATGGCTGGATCCGATTTTCCGCTTCTATGTGTGCGAGGCTCCTTTGAGTAACAACC
The DNA here is from genome assembly GCA_013389885.1 of Geococcyx californianus. Taxonomy (NCBI): domain Eukaryota; kingdom Metazoa; phylum Chordata; class Aves; order Cuculiformes; family Neomorphidae; genus Geococcyx; species Geococcyx californianus. Next base: position 7,947 of record VWPV01005656.1, read on the forward strand.
ATGGAGAGGGATTGCTCGGGGTGATGCTTAGGGCTGGGAGAGAGAAAGTGAGAGGAGTCAGTCTGTCACCAAGACCTGTGGAAAGAGAAAGTAAGATGCTGCTGTTTTGTACCTTGCTCCTAGAGCATCCCCTTTGCCTGGGACTGGGATTTAGGAGGAATTCAGCCCCTCTGGACAGATGGCAGATGTTCAGATGTGCTTAGCTTGGGGGCTGCTCGTTGAGAACCAGCAGGAGATGAAGCTGTTTGTGCCCTGGGACTGATATCTCGGGCAGCAGAGAGGGATGCAGGAGCTGAAGCAGCAGTAAAAGCAGGAGTTGTGCCTGTTCTCTGGTGGTCTGTCGCTCGCCTTTCGTGCCCGCACGCCTTGGCTGCAGAATAAAAGGAATAAAAGCAAGGGCACTTATCTTTGTTGGCGTGAGCATCGGGGTGAAGAGCACGTTTCACCGGCAGAGCGGTGAAAAGTTTCAGGAGAGGGTAAGGAACAGGACCCTGAGCTCATCTCTGGGTTTCACTGGAGCACGGGAGGCACGGTTTGATCTTGAAATATCCTTTCTGAACCCGCTCTTGAGCTGAAAAGGGAGAGAGATGCCTGTGCGAGAAGCAGGAGCGCATCGTCTCTGCCCTGCCTGTGGGAATCAGTGGCTGGGACAAAACCCAGCTGTAAAAGCGAGGGCTGTGAAAGCCAGGTGTGCTGGAGCCAGAGAGGATCTTTCTTTTTTTTTTTTTTTTCCCTCATTGCCCACCTTCTTGTTCTCGAATAAAGATGCTATTTTTATTTTCCCTTCTGTTTAGCCCCGATGGGCTTAACCCATCTCTGCAGAGGCACTGAAATCCCAGCTCTAATTTCAATTAAGAGCGCTCCTTTTGATTGCAGCCCAGGCTGGGGTTTGGGATCTATTCCTAATCCCTATATTAGCACTGATTCATCTCTTCCATGAGTATTATCATCAGTGGCCCTCAGGGAAGGGAGGGGAGGGATCTTTCGGGAGGATAAATACCATTTGTTTGTGTTTGTATTAGCTTCCACGCCGCATCCTGATTACATCCCGCATTTTGACACAACAATTATTATTAATTTCCCGGCGTCTGCATTTGGATTCTCGCCGACACAAAAGGAAGATGACGGATAATGTCAGGCTCGGTAATTGGGTGGGGGATGGAGATGGAGAAAGGGGAGTGTGTGTGTGGGGGGGGCAGGTGGGATATTATTAGATTGCAATTCTCAGTGTGGAGCGGGGAAGGTATTTCTCAGCAGATGTTGGCACTGGCTATTTATCCGCACGTTAGTGCTGATGGAACGATTGTCTGGGATGCACTTGACCCCCTCACCCCTCCCTGCCCCTCTCTGCCCCCTTCCACATAGAAATCCCATCAGCTCTTTATTGTGGGAATTGGCTTTTCCAGCGCGCTCCGCTGGTTGCCTTCTGCTCACGCGCTGTGGTCTTTGCAATTAACTTTGCCGAGGTGAGCGCTGGCCGGTCCATGCGGGGTTGCGGGGTGGCTGTGCTCTGCAGGTGACAGTCTTGGACTAGCCCCCCTGTGGGTTCAAGTCCCTTTGGTGCTGTGGAGTAAAGAGGTGGTGCCTGTTGCAACGGGAGCTCCTCTGTTTTTTCCAGAACTAAAGTGAGAACCTGCCAGTCCTGCCTCCTCCTTCCAAAGTGGTCCTTGACCTAAAGCATCACATACTTGGCTGGGGCAAAGGCGGCAGCTAATGCGTGGCACGGTTGACGGAGAGACATTGCGGTTGAAGAAACCAGAGCAGGACATGTGCCCCAGTGCTCCTTCTGTGTCCTTGCTGCAGGGGATCTTTGATAACTGCCTCTTTTTTTTGCTTTAAGCGGTCATTGTAGGAGAATTGCAGCAGGGTCAGTGCATTGAGTGCAGCCCAAGAGATGCACAACCCATAACAATACCCAGGAAATCCCTTGTTCAACAACCAGCGTGCAGAAGCTCCCGTCTCCCAGACCTTGCATCCATCGCCCGATTACTCACACGAAGCGATGTGCTAGAAGGGAAAGTCTCCCGCCCTTCCCAAATCCTCATGTTGTCTCATCCGTCCCCACAATGTTTGCGCTTGTGAAGCGCTGGGTGGTTCTTTCCCTGCTTTCCCTGGGCAGAAGGAGCCTTGAGTTCCAGCTGGGAAAATGATAAATAAACCAAAGGAACTAACTGTGATCCAGTGAGCACTGATTTCTGAGCTTGCTGGTGAAACACCGAGAGATGCTTGTGATGGAGGAGGGGAGGAATGGATGGGTCTTTGAACCTCGGGGAACCTTCCTCCTGTTCATTATGAATCTGTGTAGGGCGGGTGGTTTGCTGGAATCTCTTTGTCTCCTCAGTACAGGTACTGAAGGTGATGATGGAACTGGGCTGGTGGTTCATGCAGGGGGTTGGCAGGGTGGGAGGAGGCCTGCAGCTCTGTCATCTGCAGCAGTGACATCCCTGGGCTCCAGCCAGAGCATGGCAGGGGTTTGGGAGTCAAGAGGAGATGCTGCTGACACCTGACCCTGAAACTAAAGAGTGCCCTCACAACTGTACTTAAAGCAGCAGCATGAGGTCAGGCTGTACCTCAGCTCGTTCTGGCTGGAGAACAAGCCCTGTGAGGAGAGACCGAGGGAATTAGGGTTGTTTAGCTTGGAGAAGAGGAGGCTGAGGGGAGACCTCATCCCTGTCTGCACCTGCCTGAAAGGAGGCCGTGACAGGGTGGGGGCTGGGCTCTGCTCACAAGTGACAGCGATGGTACGAGAGGAGGTGGCCCCAAGTTGTGCCAGGGCAGGTTCAGACTGGACATTGAGAAGAATTTCTTCCCTGAAAGGATGGTCAGGGATTGGCACAGCTGCCCAGGGAGGTGGTAGAGTCACCATCCCTGGAGGGGTTTAAAAGATGAGTGGATGAGTTTCTTAAGGACTGGGGAGACAGGCACGGTTGGACTCTATCTCAGAGGTCTCTGCCAACCTTAGGATTCTGTGATTCAGCCTGAGAGGACTTGGCACATTGACCTTGTAAGTCAAAATCATCCAGAAAAGTTGTGGTGGTGGCTTTTATTCGTGAACACTTGAGCCAGGCTGTGCCTGGGATCCACATGCAACGCTGGGTCCCATTGCTTGGAGAAGCTGTCCCTTGCTGTGCTCACCCTGTGCCTAGATGCTCCTGTTGGTGTCTCACCACCACAGCAATGGGACAGGAGCAATGCTCTTCCTCTTGGTTTTGTGCTGCTTTTGCTAGCCACGTTCTCTTCTGACTTAGCCAAACCCCTGTGCTTGTGCTGTCGTTCTCCGTTCTCCGTGTTGGGTTCTGCCCATCCCAAGCCCTCTCCCTCCAGCTGTCCCAGAGCTGAGCTGGGCATTCCCAGTCATCTTGCAGAGTGTTTTAACCCCTGAGACACCACTCCCAGGGCTGGCAGGTCTTGCACAGGGAAACATCTGGTCCATCACTGCGATGTCAGAGCAGTTTGATGCCAACAGCTGTGTTGCTTGGAGGTTGCACCTGACCGCTGGAAGGGTTATCTATATGTTGAGATGTACTTTGAGCCGTGGCTCCTGGGTAGGGCTCCTGGCTTTGCCGTGGGCAGATCCGAGATTGCAGGAGACCCTGGTCCTTGCTCCAAGCTGTGGATAGAATCGAAGAGTACTTTTGAAAGCCTTTTATTGAAATAAAGCTGCTTTCCCTGCTGCGCAGAGGCAGCTCTGGCCGATGCACAAAGCTGGGCTTGCTGGAGCAGCCGGTTTGTCTCCACCAGCGATGTAGAAGGTGCTTTGAGATGAGCCAAGCAGCTGGGATTGGCTCGTGGAGGCCAGGCGAAGCCGCATCGGGGAAGGGAACCTGGTCTGCAGCAACTGGAAAAAGAATTAGGAGATATTATTTGGGGTTTTGCACCTTCTGGCAGCTTACTGTGGGTGCAAGGGAGAGCGAGCTGGGGTGTGAGAAGGGCTGGAAGCATCTCCTGGGTGTAGTTGTGAATCAGGCTGGAATGGGCACGGCCTGACACTGCCACAGAAAGTGATTGGGTTGCTGCTTTGGTCTGAAACTGGGCTGAATATCAGTCCCTGGAACTAACTGGTGAAATTAAAGAACGTGTATGCATCATGATAATTAGTCTTTTTGGAAGCAGATAAGCTGGAAAGGCAAGAAAGGCTGAGTTAGGGGTGATGCTGCGTGGTCCCACACCAGCCTGACTGCACTAGGACCTGGGGGATGAGGAACATCCCAGTCCCTGCTGCAGCCAAGCCCTTTCTCATTTTCCGTCCCAAACTTTGATCTTTTCTCTTCAGCCTTTAAGCACTTCTAGCTGTGGGTTTGTGTGTTCAATACCCAGCACAATCCCTGTGGTGTTGCTAGGGTTAGCATAATGGCAATAGTAATGCAGGGAATGATCAGAGACCTGATCAGCACGGTCAAACCCCAACTTTGCAGCTTTTCCCATTCACCCCTAAAGCAGGACCAGCTTTTTGTGTGGGGTGACTTGTAAGTGCTGGAGCCAGGCCATGGGGTCATCTCATCTAATAGCAAATCCTTTGTCGTTAGAACAATAAATCTGGGGTTTCATTCCCCCTCTTGCATCTTTTTATGTCCATTTGCACATTGAAATCTCTTCAGCTGACTCCCGCCAGTCTTTACAAAAAGCTTTTGCTGCTTCAGATGTTTCAAAGATTGAAGGGTTGCCCATCAACCAGAGAGCTTTCCTTGTAAGCAGCTCTGGCTCTGCAGAAGGCAGTGGGAGGGAGGCGAATGTACTTGGAAGAAGTGGGGGAGGGAGGCAAAAAGAGAAGGGGTTTTGTACCCTGTTCTCCTGGGGGCAGCATTTTTTATCTCTAAATCTGTGTAATTGATGCCCAGATACTCTGGTGACGAGTGCCTTAGAAATGCATCTGCAGTAATAATCTAATATTCGTTTGTTAGGGCTCCAAGGAAATCTAATAATACTGATGCTTTGCCTAATAGAGCTCCTTTCATCCCAGGATAAAATGCAAGGAGTTTGAGATGGAAAAGACCAATTTTGGGTTGTGCAGTTCATCTCCCTTCCAATGCAAAGTCTCGAGGTATTTTACAGACATTAAATAATTAAAGAGCAGTTATGGTCAGGGATGCAACTAGGTGAAGAAAGCAGCAGATGGTGCATGCACAGCCCAGCTCCTTGGGTGTTCTGCCAGTGCCGCTTGCTGTGAGGAGAGGAGCCCAGAGCCCACCGGGATTGCACGCTCCAATCCTGCTCTGGCAGCGAGCTGTGAGCCAGGAGCGCTGAGTTTCACTGGGGCTTTGCTGGTGGTGAGCAATACTGAGAAGGGGAGGTGACGCCCAGCTCCTCTGATCCTGCCCAGCCCAGTCTGGCCCCACGGCCGCTGCGCTGGTTAACGACGATGATAATTCTGGGACATCATCTCTGCGGGGTGAGGATTTATCAATGGTTTCGGGATTCAAGGCCATCTGTGTTGTCTGAATCCCAGGGGCAGCTTGGTGGGTATAGGAGCAACCTCGCCTCTTTCCTGACCTGAGCAATAGTGAGGGGTGGCGGAGCTCATCTGAGCTGGAATCCAAGGTGTCCCTTCCACAGGAGCAGTCCCAAAGAGGAGCTGTGACCTGAGTTTCCAGTTCACCGACAGCTCCTGGCAGTAATTGTAGCAGAAGCATCTGCTTTGCTTTCTGGTGGTTGCAATAACTTTGTGTCAGGTGATTATTTTCAGTAAGAAAGCGTCAAAAGGCCTGAATTTACATTTGCCAGCGATGCTCTTCGGCTTTGCTCCACACAGGAATGCGACCAGCCCTGGCTTTGGGTCCCTTCACTGCCAGATCCAAAGCAGGAGTGAGCCCTACTCTTCCCTACCTTGGTTGATCACCTCGAGGAAGCAATGCTGTGGAGAGACTCGCAGCATCACTTCCCTTAATTGCACCTGGAGTGGGCAGGATCTGGCCCGAGGGGCTCCCCTTGGGCTCAGGTGGGAAAGCAGCTCCTGCTCCAACCGGCAGCCAGAGGAGGTGGGGTGGGCTGTCAGTTTTAGCACATTTGTCTCTATTTTTCCCAGGACAAGGAGTGGCAGGAGAGTGGGATTTGGGGATTTGCAGAATTAATGATATCTGCAGTGACGTATCCGATCCCTGTGGTTCCATGCAGAGCAGAACCAGTGGTGAGGAGAAATCACCTGTGACCAGTTCCTTGGATCTGCTCTCCTGTAAATAATGGTAGATGAAAACATCCAGCCTGGAGCTCCTAATGGGAGAAGGAGGGGATAAGCGGAGGGAAATGGGTGTGTTGGCATGGGAGGGTGAGAGGTGGAGGTGGTTGGTGCATGATGGAGGTAGAAACCTTGGGAAAGGAGGGCTGGAGCCAACCTCTGTGGGCAGGGAGATGCTTGTGATCCGGTGTGGGACTCAGCGGGGATGGGAAGGTGTGTGCTGTGGGCTGGCCAGGTGGTGCGGTACCTCCCCTCTCCCTGGGACCGTGGTCCCAGCTTCTCAGTCAGCTCCTGCTCCCAAGAGTTGGCCTCGGCGAGGGAATTTTCAGAGTTAAACCTGCAGATGTGGCCTCTCACCCACACAGCGTGGAGGGATGGCTGCTCCTTCTTCCGGCCACAGCTCTGCCACCTCCTCTGAAAAGACAATCTCCTCCTGGTCCTTTGCTTCTCTGCTGAGAGTGCTAATTAGAGGGCCAATTAGTGTTCAAGGTCAATTCGGTTTGCACACTCACTCCAGCAGGATTTGGAGCGAGCCTGTCCCCTCGTTTTGCACAGCAGATGCTGCAGGGACTGGGGGTCAGCGCCGAGCCAGGCTGGCGTGGAACTGGGGAGCAGGAGGTGGGGTGGCAGCTCCCTCTCCATCACCGCGCTGGCAGCCTGGCGATGGGCTGTGCACATCTGGGCTGCTGCTGTGCACATCTGTACAGCGCTGGCGGGGCTGATGGGAAGCAGCAGGTACCGGCGTGCTGCGAGGGATGAGGGGCGGACCTCTGCCGCCAGGGTTTGCTAATGGAGAGCAAAGCTCAGAAACGCTCAGAGAGGAGGAAAGAAAAGATTTGAGAGGCTCAGAGAGGTGATGGTGAAGTGAAAGAGGAGTGGGGAAATGAAGGGTTTGGAATTGTTTAATGTACACCCAAGCACCAGAGCTGCTGGTGGCTTTGCTGCGGAGGGCAGCAGTGGGTGGGGGAGCGGGCAGGTGCCCGACAGCCTGTGTGTGCATCCTCAGCTGGGGTTATCGTCCTTATCTTTGATACTCAGTGCCAAATCCTGCTCCAGCCCCACCAGCAATCTGGACAGGAGCACATTCCCTTGTCTGGGAGTTGCAACAGCACTCAGGGGAGGCAATGATCCCTGCAGGAATTCCTGCATGTGTAGATAAGCCTGGCAGCTCCCGAGTAGCACTGGTGGGTGTTGCACTCATCCCAGCTGGCCTGCAGACTTGGCTTTTTTGCACACGGGACAGGTAATGGAGCCTGCTTTGTGTGGCTGCCTTGAGCGCAAGGGCACAGCAAAGGCACAGGAAAATCCCTTTATGAGGTTCTCCCTTGGATGTGAGCTTTCTGTCTGGGTTTGACAGGCGTGATGGACTACCCTAGGGTGCTGATGGGAAGATATTTTGTACCCAAGGTGGGGTCAACCCCCCTGCACAGCCAGCATGCCGACAACCCCCCACCCTCGCCCTGCCAACAAGATTTCTGGCCATAAAACAAGGAGCAGATGGAGTGGGAACCTGCACAGCAGCTGATGCCTGCACAGCTCCCACATTCCCCCCAAACCCAATGGGTACAGAAATACCCTCACTGTGTGCGGGGCAGGTCTGGGGAAGGACCCGGAGAGATACAGGCACGTCCATCGTCTCCTGGGCCAGCGCCTGCCTCCCCTGCAGCCAGAGCTGGCTGTGTGAAATCTGTGCTGGGGGCATCCGCTTGATACCAGCTCCAGTCCAAAGCCGATGAGAAATGCACAGACTGGCAGTGCTGGACTGCATACTAATGGTGTGAGAGCTCGCAGGGAGCACGGAAGAGAAAGGGAAGGAGCCAGACTGCAGCTCCTGGCTACCCGCGATTGATTTATTACAAGGTTTGCTGATGAATGTGTGAGAAACGCTATTGGTGATAAAGCAGAAAGCCCGTAATTAAAGTAACAGCTTTCAGTTTTTAAGCACCGCTTGGGTGTTTTATACTCTCAGGCAAATTTTGTGTCTTGGTGCTGCTCGGTAGCATTTTCCCCCCCCTGTCCCTCCGTGCTTAAGCTGCCAAAGGCTGCAGCGTGGAGCTGCTGCACCAGCCTGGCCGCCAGCAAGGGGCACGTTATGGCAGGTTTTTACAAGGGCAAGTAGTGCTAGGATGGGGGAACAGCTTTAAATTGGAAGGAGGAAGATTTAGATTAGACATTAGGAAGAAATTCTTAACAATGAGGGTGGGGAGGCCCTGGCATGGGTTGTCCAGGGAAGTTGTGGCAGCCCAGTTCCTGGAAATGGTCAGGGCCAGATTGGATGGGGTCTTGAGCAGCGTGGTTTGGTGGGAGGTGTCCCTGCCCATGGCAGGGTGGGTTGCAACTGGATGATCTTTAAGGTATCTTCCAACCCAAATCATTCTGTGATTCTATGACAATTTGTTCAGTGATTTGGAGATGGAATGGGATTTGGGAGAGGAGGGCTCTGCCATGGTGCCATGTGCATCCGCACAGTGCACTGGGGAAACTGCCCTCCTGCCCTTGCACTTGCCAGAGTACTGCCGAGGGGGCCAGGCAGGATCCGTGGGGATACAGGGCACTGATGCTCCTTCCCAGCACGGGAATTAGGATTTTATTTTAAATCATTGCTGCACACTGGCAGAAGATGTTCAACACCTTTGTTGTAAGTGTTTGTCTGTCTGTGTTTTAGGTGCTTCTGCCCAGACCCGGATCTTGCTCCTTTCTCCTGCCTGTGCCTGTAGCATGGCACGTGTCGATCCAGAGGGTTTGGTTGCGTGAGCGAGAGGAAACAGCATCAAGCTACACCAAAAGAGGTTTAGATTGAATATTAGGAAAAAATTCTTTAAAAAAAAGAGGTGAAGCACTGGAAGATACAGCCCAGGGCAGTGGTGGAGTCACCATCCCTGGAGGGGTTCAAAAAAATGTGTAGATATGGTGTTTCAGGACGTGGTTTAGTGGAAATGTTGGTATTGTGTTGCTGGTTGGACTTGATGGTCTTAGAGGTCTTTTCCAACCTTAACAATTCCACAAATCTCATCTGCTCCAAAGTGAAGTCACTGCAGCTGGCTCAGAGCACCTTTCTCACCTTTCCCTCATCTTGAAGGGAGACCTCATCACTGCCTACAACTGCCTGAAAGGAGGCTGTGACGGGGTGGGTGCTGGGCTCTGCTCACAAGTGACAGCGATGGGACGAGAGGAGATGGCCCCAAGTTGTGCCAGGGGAGGGTTAGACTGGACATTGGGAAGAATTTCTTCCCTGAAAGGGTGGTCAGGGATTGGCACAGCTGCCCAGGGAGGTGGTGGAGTCGCCATCCCTGGAGGGGTTTGACAGATGGGTGGATGAGTTCCTTAGGGACAGGGTTTAGTGGGGAGACGGGCACGACTGGACTCAATCTCAGAGGTCTCTTCCAACTTTCTGATTCTATGATGCTATGATCACCTCTCCGGGGTGTGGGCGAAGGGGACCTGCTGCTTGATGCGCTATGGATCGGGTGCTCCACGGCAAAATACCTGGTGTCTTCAGGTAGTAAATTGAGCAGAGCCCCCGCAAGTGAGTGGCTGTGATGGATGGGCTGGCAGATCGGAGGATACGTGCGGTGAGGGATTGGGGGTGAAAGGGGCGAGGAGGTGAGCACTCTGCCGATGACAGATGGACAGGCGAGGAGGTGTGCGTGCAGATATATATGTGTATATATGTGAAAGAAAGTAGGGAAAGGGTCTCTCTGATGAGAGATAGATTGGGAGAGATGGATGGATGGGATATTTATAGTGATGGCTGGGTAGATAGAGCTGGATGTGCGTTGATGAATAGGTGGATGATGGATAGAGGGCAAGGATTGTGAGAGCTGGTGAGCTAAAGGGTATATACGGTGCTAGATAGATTAGATAGAAGGATATATGTGATGATAGAGAGATAGTATAAGCAGCAGCTTCTGAGTCCCCAGCAATGTTGCTGCTTTTAGCTACTCTGAGCTCCGGTGTAATCTCATTTTGCCCTGGTAAATTCCTTATCAAGGCAGCTTTTTTAAATGAAATCCCCTTAAAAGAAATGAAAAAAAATGAGCAGATCACAACCGGCAGCACTCCCCAGCTCCTCCACCGACAGCCGCTGACCTGGGCTGGCCGTTTCCATGATTACAAATTAACTGCTGCTCTGCAGCAGCCCCGAGTTTCTCCCAGTGGCTGTGACGGGGTCTCCTGGGCGCCGACAAGGAGACGCTGTCCCTTGGCTGCCACCTCCCTCCTTGGTTCAGGGAAGCCTTTCTGTCCTTGGGCAGCCTTGCTGTGGTGGCAGAGACACATCGGTGTGCGGGATGTCTCCGGTGCTGGCTCGTGGGGAATGTGGGTGTCTCTACAGGCTCAGCTCCGGCGCAATTCCTGGCGTTCAGCAAGAGGAGGGCTAGGAGATGAGCGTTGGCTCCTTTCCCTCTCCCTTCCTCCTCCTCCTGCAAACAGCTGAGGAGCCCCAGGGACAGATTGTGCACAGAGGAGACCGAACTTCCAGCCTGCAGGATTCAGAGCTGCGCGCCGGTGGTTTTTCCTTATCCTTGAGCAGGCAGACAGACTCGGCAGACGTGTGAAAGTCTGTCGTTGCGCTGCGCCGATAGCAGTTAAGATGTGCTAATGGGTTCCTACAAGCCCCTAAAAAATGTGGATGTTTTGCTGGGCCTTCTGGAAGCTTTCGCTCATCTGCAAACATTTCTGCCGGTGGGAAAACGAAAGCTTTCCACAGCGAGTCCTAGCGCAAACATGCCTTCTGTGGTGGCATCTGGAGTGACCCTCTTCATCCCACCCGTGGGATGGGAGGTCAGGGAGTCCTTGAGGTGTTTCTTGAGCTTCCCTGTGGAGGTCTGACCTCAGCCGGCCTTTGAGAGCCGTGGATGCTGGTTTACACATCACTCTGTGGCTCTGCTTGGTTTTTCTGCTGGGCAAGGACACAGGAGAGAGGCAGGAGTCCAGGACCTTCCTCAGGTGTTGCCTCTGCTCTGCTGCAGTGAAGCGACTGCCGTGGAACCCAAGCGCTGTTTTTAAGGGGTTTGGTGGAAAATACAGCCCAGATCTGATGGGCTTCACTGCCTCAGGTTGCTGATGAGGAAGAAAGTAATTAGATTCTCCTTGACTTTTAGCTTTACCTGGTTGAAGGAGTGTTTTCATCTGTTGATGCTCAGCACAGCAGTTGGGGAACCCTGGCAGATTGTACAGGACCCGGAGCCACAGGTGCTGTGGCGCTTTGCAGGGAAAGGCTGTAGCTGGTATTTCCTGGCTAGTGGTCACTGACACCGGGTGCAGGCGCTGTGTTTGCCGTGTTTTCAGTGGAAATGCAAATATTTTCCATTATTTTTTCAATCTTTCCTCCTGTTTCACACGCACGGTGTGGTTGGCTTCCTGGAATAGGAGCCTGCAAAGCGCGTCTGCTCCAAGTGAATCACATCCCACCTTTCTGGTGAATCAAAAAAAGAACCAAGCTCGTACGCTGTTGCTTGTTTTATTTTACGTGGTGATGGTAGGGGGAAACGCCGAGCAGAACTAAAGTGCCCACTCTGGGATTTCCTCTACTCTTCCTCCATACAAACAGCCTTGCAAACTAAACCTGCTTGACCAGGCACGTGTGAATCGGAGCATGAAGGCTTTGCGTAACGTCGGCTGCAAACCTCAGCCGGAGTTTTGCATTTTATTTCAAAGAGGCTCAACTCTCCAGCACCCACAGCCCCACACTGGGAGAGGAAGGAGGAACAAGGAGGCAGCGTTAGCGATGGGGAGCTGGGGTGCAGCGATGCTGCTCTGCACAGGGTTATCACTGCCTGCAGTGAACCTTACGTGGTCGTGGGTGCTCCATGGAGGGGTTTTGGGCCAGCGTGGTGGCTTCTGCACACAGACATTGTGGTAGCCAAGGAAATGAATCAAAACTTGCTGTGCCTTCGTGCTTCCCTATCCCCACGGCATGACCAGTGGAAATAAATGGATGTGAAGGAATGAGGCTGGCTCTGGTGGAGGTCCATGGTGCTCCTGGGGCTGTGCCCAGGGGTGCCAGCCCCGATCCAGGCACTCTCTCAACTGGAGGGGTGGAGTCTCTGGCTGAGCCTGTGCATGGTTATGATTCTCAAATAGGCAATGCCAAGAAGGTGGAACTGGGTGGGAATGCAACCCCAGCCAGCCCGGAGTTTGTCTTCGATGCTCCATCGGTTGGAAACATCAGGGGGTGCTTGGGGAACTCGATGGGAGGCAAATATCCAGTGGAAACAAGCAGGATTGCTTAGGAGGGGGGGCTTCCCATGCAGCAGGCAGGTGGTGCGACGTCCTTTGTACTAAGTTTGCAGCCCCTGACGGCAAACACTTAGCTAACCTTATGATTATTTTTGATGCGCCTATGGTTTGCTTCAATGATCAGAAACAAAGCTCTGGCTTTCGGCTCGGCTTAACGAGAACTATCTGAATTTCTTTGAATTTTTCCCTTCCACTTTGCAAGACGTCGGTGCTCCTTACGGAGGCGTGGGCTCTGCTCCAGGCAGCCCCCTCCTGCCTGCTTCCCTGCCTGCCGTGGCGCGTCCCCTTCCAGCCAGTTCCTCGCTGCCTTTTGATTGATTGATCGGCGTGGCAGTCTAATAAGCGATAACAGCACATATGACAAACTAAACAACCATCTAATGAATTGATTGACATCCGAAGGATTTGACTTGATGCACAACCCCAGTCACAGATAAGGTTAATGAGGGAGAAATTAAAATGTAGCTCAATGGGTAATGAATACAGCATGTGCCTTGTTGTAACACATGCCAGATCCATCACTCTGAATCAAGTGATGGTAGCAATTTCTAAATTATTTATTGCGCCCCTCATCCTCCTGTCTCAAGGGAAGAGGCACTCGGACTGGCTTTTGTGTTTTTTTTTGGTATATATATCTAACTGCATCTCTCTGTGCATTGTGAGGATCCGTAGCCAAAGAAAATTGCTTTGAATTTTGCAATTTTCATGTTGGTTTTTTTGTAAACTCAATAGCAAAAAATACAACAATCCAGAACCTGTCATGCCATTTGAATCATAATAGCTACAAATTCACTCCCCTGAATAAATGGAGAGGCTTATTTATCAAATATATACAAGATGTCTGTCTAGTTGTTAACATACAGAGGTATGAGTAGGCAGAGGAAATGGAGAAAGTTTACATATTCACTGCTATCTCCAGGGACCTTTCCTTTCCTCCTACTTCTTATTTCCTCTCCCTTCCCCCATTGCATTTCCAACTCGCTTTGACTTGCTCTGGTTTTCTTTTTTTTTTTCCTTAAATGCGTCTGGCTGACAAAACTCGGGCTGTCAGAAGTGATCAAGAGATGAAGTTGCCAAGGAAAGGGAGGAAGATTTGCATGGAGCTTGCATCTCCCCATGACTTGCTGCCTGCATGGGAGGGTGTCTCCTCCACTAGCCAAGAGGAGCGGTGGGGGCTGTCAGTCTGCCTGAGATCCTGATTGGCCTCACTGCAACTCTTAAGGTCCCTTCCAACCCAAACGGTTCTATGATTATTGCATGCATTTATTTCCACTTTAGGCATGGGGAAGCCAGATTCACCAGAAGTGGGTCTGTACTGGTGGAAGTTCAAAGGCCATACTTCAGGCAGATGGAGAGAGAAGCAGCCAACGAGCATCAAATTGGCTCCCTATACTATTATTTATTCCTGAGCCTGGGATATGCCTGAGCTCCTGGCTTGTATCCTAAATGTGGCCAGCAGGAGTAGGGAAGGGATTGTGCTCCTTTATTCATCACTGGTGAGGGTGTACCTTGAATCCTGGGGTCAGTTTTGGGCCCCTCGGTACAAGAAGGATGCTGAGGAGCATGTGCAGAGAAGGGGACGGAGCTGGGGAAAGGTCTGGAGGAAAACCCTTAGGAAGAGCGGCTGAGGGAACTGGGATTGTTTAGTCTGCAGAAGAGGAGGCTGAGGGGAGACCTCATCCCTCTCTACAATCACCTGAAAGGAGGTTGAGGTGAGGTGAGGGTTGGTCTCTTCTCCCAAGTAACAAGGGACAGGACAAGAGGAAGTGGCTTCAAGTTGCAGCAAGAGAAGTTTAGATTGGATATTGGGAAAAATTTTTGAGTGGCGAAGCATTGGAAGAGGCTGCCCAGGGCAGTGGGGGAGTCCCCATCCTTGGAGGCATTCGTAATCATGTAGATGTGGCACTACAGGACAGGGTTCAGTGGGCACAATGGTGTTGGGCTCATGGTCTGACTGGATGAGCTTAGAGGACTTTTCCAACCTTAATGATTCCATGATTCTGAATTCGGAGCCAGGTTGCCCCAAAGGGGAGGAGAGGAGTACAGAGGGCCTGGGTAAATAAATACTTGTTTGGGTTTGTGCTTTCTTGTGAAGCTACTGGTGGTGAGAAGGTGCTTTTTGCCCATGTCAGCGGCGTTGGTTGCTGCTTGCCGGGAAAATTATCCCCACTGTGCCTTGATCCGAGCAAGCTGTGACGTCCTTGGCACGGAGCCAAGCTCTCCCCAGGAGCCTCGCAAAGCTTTCCCCACTTGGGGAGGAAAAACCTCTTCTCCTCCCACTTTGTGCCCCCAGCAGCGGGCAAAGAGTTCATCTTTGACCTCTGCATCCTTTCCCTAATAGCAAGGCAGGGACAGAGGGGACTCAGGTAGTGCAGCTTCATCACAGATGGAGTGAGACTGGGCAACTAGAGGGGAAAATATTCCTCTCTTTGCTTATAAAGTGCAGCTGGATCTGAAGCCATTCAGAGGAAATGGCTGTGGATCTCCCCCCGTGCCGTTCTTCAAAAATAGAGCCATTCTCCTCCAAGCACTCTTCCAGGATTCATTTGAAACCCCCTATTGTAGCACGGCAGCTATTGGGTTTGGAGCACAGGAGTTGGTGGCTATTAAGAGGTCTGCTCCTGCCACAGGTGGCCTTTGGAGACAGTGCCTCTCTATTACGGTGCAGCAGGTAGATGCCACCACCCGGCGTCGTGGAGGCCGGGAGAAGCAATCTTAGCAAGGCGCCGGCGTTTCAATTAACTGGCAAGACAGCCAACATTTCAGCACCTGTACATCTCTCTCCCCAGCAGCCGGGATGTATTGTATTATAAATAACAATAAGCAGGCCCAGTCAAAGGCTGTAATTGAATCTCTTCATTTTGCTGACTCGGGCGAAAAAGCCCCTTTGAGTGAATTACAACGTGTGTGTATATAATTTGGACGACATGTAAAGGTAACAGGCTCGGTGTAATTAAAACGAGCATCCCTCCCAGGCGGTGTCACTGCCCTCGGGGCGCCCAGGAGCTGCTTTGATGGTCTTGCCATGGGGACCATCGCTCAGCTCTCCAAAACCTTCCCTTTCCTTGAAGGGCAGTCACTGGTGATAGAGCTTTTGGTACCTGTTGAAGAGAAAAAGCATGTTCCTTGCTGCTCTTGCAGCGTGGGACTCAGAGCCTTATCTCCTTTTCCTCCTTTCTCCTGAGGGAGTGTTGTGTCCCTTGTGAGGGGAATTGAGATGGCAGCGGTGGGAGCAGCAACAGCTGCAAAGCCATAGGGTTGCTCCGTGGAAAGGGGTTGGGAGCAGTGCCCTGCAGATGCATCTTGCTGATGCAGGGGCATCACCCTCGTGCGACTGTCTCTCTAGTGGTCCTTTTGGGACCAGACGCCTGCAGTTGATGTGCATCAACCCATCTCGCAGGCTCTCGCTGGGCTTGGTGACGAAATTGTCCCTTGTGATGCTTATCCCTGCACCCATCCTTTTGGGGAGGGAGTGCATGAGTGGGAGTGAGCCCGTGGCCATGCTGTGCTTGCCTGATGGCGAGCGGCTGAGCTGTGGCACGGACAGCACGGGGACATCACACAGAGCAAGCTGGTGAGCGAGGACTTGCTCTTCTCGGTCCTCTTACAGCTCTTCCTTTTAGTGGTATTACAGCCTCCTTCCTGTGTTCCCCAGCTGTTCCTCTGCCTCCCAAATCCTCATCTTTGTGATCACAGAGATCTCCTGCCTGCTCCTGAGCTCCTGGGAGGTGCCCATCACGTGCAGCCCAGCTGCGAGCTCGGTGTTAAGAAAGTTTTATGGATTTAGGCAAATACTAGATTCCTGTTGCGGCTGAAATCGAGTCGTGTAGATGATGTTGCTGTACAGGAATGAGCAGTTCAGACATCCTTTGCTTTGAGTAGTAGCCAAAGATGTCTTTCGACTAGCGGAGAGAGCCAAAAGTTGATGCTTTCCAGATTTTCAGCTCCCTTCCATCTCTTGAGCCTGACCGCGATGCTTATGCTCGGCAGCTCAGCGCCGACCCTCCTCCTCTCACTCCTCCGATCCATTCCAGACATCTCCCGAAGGCCAGCGCATTTTTCAGCCCAAATTTTTGCACTGACAGAATATATTACATCTGCATCGAGGCGGAATATAAAGTGAAGAGGAGCTGCGGGGGGAAGAGCGCAGGGAAATGAGGTTTGCTCTGCTGCAAGAGCATGGGGTTAAATCAGCAGCTGCAGCCCGTGGTTCTTGGTCCCTGCTTGCTCCCTTTGTACTGTTCCAGGGATTTTTGGAGGTTTGCATTGATAGCATGCTCCACTTTTTTTGGTTTCTCTCCCCTCTCTAGAATCCACTTTGTATGTCACTTGCTTCTTTTTTTTGTTGTTGTTATTATTATCTTAAACATCCGTTATTTAGAAACTGCTGGAGCCTGGAAACCAATTTCCATGCTTATTTCAAAGAGTTTGCAGCATTTAGGCAGTTCTGTACGAGCTGTTACGAGAACTGACCGTGGCAGAACGGAGCCGGGCAGGGCTGGGTGCCCCGCAGGAAGGAGGTGGTGGGCTGTCTCCTGCCCAATGGACGTCTGTACCTCAGATGAAGAGGGTGAGAATCATTATTGATGAGAACCAGTGTTGCTTTTAGCACAGGATCTTGTGAGGGAGGGATGGGAGCACAGGTCACCCCTGAAAACGGGATTTGTGGTGACCTGTGATGCCACTGCGCATCCTCACACATGGGATGCAGGGCTGCCACCCCAAGTGGGGACATGGGCGCGGTGAGTGTCCTTCATCGTTCTTGGCTTTTCAGGGCTCAGCATGCAAGGCAGAGGATCCCCGAGGGTGCTTTAAGCTACTCAAAGGATTAGGCAGGGTTATGAGCAATCGCAGGGCACAGGAAATGTCGAGGCAGCTTGCAGCAAACTTCTTCCTCCTCTCCTCCGGCCAAGTAAAGGAGTTGGAGGGACATTTTAGTCGTAGTTTGGCCATTCGTGGGTGGGTGAATGGCTGGGCGGCTGAGGAAGCCCCATGTGCAGGAGGACCCAGCAAACCGTGCTGATCATATTTAGGGCCAGGGAAGTGGTGGGAGGGAAATCCAGGATTGAGGGATTGAGTTCATCCCTCTTGTAAGCCTGACAAAGTCAGCCGAGTCGTGGCAAGAGCAGGGCTGGCCTGGTGCGTTCGTGGCCCAAGAGCAATCCCTAAATGCCGGTGACTTAGCGTAACCCTCCGCTGAGCTGGTGGCAGTGACGCCGAGCCCCTGCATGGGAGTCTGAGTCACAAGGATCCCTCAGCTAATGCCAGCACCGGTGAGGGATCCCTGGACCGCTTCGGTGCCCTGCTTTGGAGGCAAGGGAACGCTGCTGAAGTCACCATCACGAGGGCTGCAGATAAAGGGAAGATCTGTCCCAGCAGGACACGCTCCCTTTCCTCGTGTTAAGCCCCGACTCTTTTATCCTGAGATTTCAAAAGAGCTGAAAAAGATCAGTCAGTGGCATTATCTCTGCTTTCAGCAAACAGGGAAACCACGGGAGCAGAGCAGAGCTGAGGTGAGACAACCCCTGCTCCCCCCGGGTGCTCTCATCCTGCTCAAAACTACCAAGGTGCCAGTGCGTGTAACTCGGGCTTTTCCAGGGATGTCATCCATGGGGAGCATCTCCCAGTGCCCTTTAGAAAACCATGAAGGAATTACTGAACTCAATGAGTAAACCTAAGTAGCAGTTCCTCCTCAGCACCCAGGCTGTCCCCCTTCCTCCCTGTGGAATGCCAGTTGAGCATCCCTGCCTTAAATTTCAGCTTACCCATCCCTAGAGGTGTTCAAGGCCAGGTTGGACGGGGCTTGGAGCAGCCTGGTCTAGAGGGAGGTGTCTCTGCCCACAGTAGAAGGGTTGGAACTGGATGGGCTTTGAGGACCCTCCCAACCCAAACAAGTCTATGTTTCTATGAATGTGTTGGGTCAACTTGGGTTTTCAGCGTTTGCACTGGAGGCTTTAGAAGCATCCGAGCAGCAAATCCTTCCACTTTGGAGCTCCCAGTGCCATAGCAGGGAGCCCATTTTGCTGTTAGCCAGACTGAGCCCTAGCAAGGATCCTCTCCCAGCTGCTGCCATCTTCATCCTCGCAAACAAAGTTAAGGCTGGAAGAGAATGAAGGTTGTTCAGCCTGGAGAAGAGAAGGCTCTGGTGCGACCTTATTGTGGCCTTTCAGTACCTGAAACGGGACCTACAAGAAAGGTGGGGAGGGACTTTTAATAAGGGTGGGCAGTGATAAGATGAGGGGGAACGG
>VWPV01005658.1:0-41093 GCA_013389885.1 Geococcyx californianus
TCGATGATCTCAGATGATTCTGTATCTATTGAATGCCTCAGCTGGCACCTGCATTAGGGCGTAGCACCACAGACAAATCATCCATTTGCTTGCCATTCCTCACAGTATCTGAAAAGTTCTCTATTGTATGTATCTTTCACAAATATTTTGCCCTTTAAAGACCTCAGTTCAGCAGCTGGTTCAGGTTTGAAGTTGACGGTTTGGAATGGAGCAGAAAATAAACTGAGGATGTGACTTTATGGGTATGAATAATCTCCATTTAATGGCCTGAAAGTCCATTATCTGATCTAGGATAGTTATAGTTCTCCCTATAGCCAACAGGAAAATCAGAGCATCTCCTGAAAGGCATTGCTTGTATTTTAGCAATGAACTGAACGAACGTCCCTGCCTATCTCTTTCCTTTTACGAGTGCGAGAGTCTGATCTAGTTCAAACTCAGTGTCTAAAATATCTCTCTAACTTAGGGGAGACAAGCTCTCCTGCGTTGGACTGAACAATCAGCATCCAAATAATTAAGCTTTTAATATGTGAGGAATGCCACTTCCTGCAGCACACACCTCCGTAAGCAAACAGAAAAATCCAAAGGCACTACTGTTCCTGTCTCAAGTTCCTCTAAGCCTGATATCCTGTTACCTTGGTGAAGAAATGCTCCAGACAGCTGTAACACAAATATTTTTTACATAAATATGTTACATGATGTAACAGGAGAATTGTCTTAATGTAGCTGATGATTATTACAGACTTGGCATTATGAAGACTAACACAGAGAATGGTTTCAGCATTATCTACACCAGACTAAGCTGCAAAGCCGATTGTTTTTCACTGAACATTGTTTCCTATCATGCACAATTTTCCAATAGAGTAGCCTGCAGCACTAATTTCCATCAGTAAATTGTATTCCATAGAGATATGTTTTTGTACACCTTTTTCTCCCTCTTCAAGAAAAATCAATTTTTCTTCCAAGGGTGGATTAATAAGCTACACCTGCTATAATGAATCCCTTTCACTGTTCCCCTCAGGAGCTTGAACACCTTCTAGAACAGTGCGAATTCAAGGGAGACCAAACATTTCCCTGCTCTCTCCATCTCCTGCTGTTTTCTCTTTCTTTGTTTTTCCTTTGCTTTCTCCTGCCCACTTATTCAGCTTCTATTCCGCCCCTCACATCTCTTTCTCCTTGTTTTGCTACTGTGCCTGCAGTTTTTGTGGCCTCTGAATATCAACAACAGAACACAAACTAAAAGAATGGTGTAAATGCAAAAATCTGTTTTACAGGTTTTCCTCCTAATTCTGGTGTGAGAATATTGATTCTTTATAATTAAAATATCGCATGGACAGTTTTTCATGTCTTGTGACTACAATTCCAGCTTGCTAGGTTTTGACTTTTGATGTCTGATGGTGAGGCTTCCAGAAGATCTTTAATATCAACCCATTCTGCACGACGCAGCCTTTTTTCAGAATAATCTGCTACTTGAGGTTGTTGTGACTGACTGCATTATATTATTTCCCTTTTTCTCCTCCAGTTTATTATTTCTTAAAATATGTACATTCTTATTTCTCCAGGGATTCAGTCAGATCTCGAAGACGTTGAAGAAGGACTCATAACTTTGTGTCTGCAGAGGGAACTGTAATATGCAATAATAACTGGCATAATACAGTTCTGAAGGCAGAGTTTTATTCTAGATGTATATTAGCCAACTCAAAAACTTCTATGTGATCAGCAATAGCCCCCGCAGAATTACGGATACACAATAGGTTTATTGAAAAAAAGAATGATAATAAGAGACTCTCCTTTTGAAAATTTTTATTGAACAGTCAGCTGTAAATTTAACTTAACAGAAAAAGGATTGGTCAAGAAAGCAACCTTTAATGAAAGTAATTTTCATACATCTCCTAGTTCTATAGTTTTCTGATTTCATTAGAGACCATTGCTTGATTGCCACAAGTAACCATAAAATTCCATCTTACCCTGTTGACCCAAGTGAATGCACAGATCAACAGGTATTTCTGATACCAGTGTAGGGGTGTCTCTATAATGCAGCATTCATCCAGTAACAGCATTCATCTTCCAAAAACAGAGGTTATTTTTGAAAGGGTTTTTTGTGCCCTAATTTTGAGAACTTACTTTTTATTTAAGAGCCGTTTATGGTATGTTTGAGAAACCACTTTGTCCTGGAATCAGTCGTAAGAAATATGTCTGGAAGGCATAACGAGAGCTTACGTATTCCACATTTTCCCCAGGGGGGATCCCTAGCTCGTTCCCTACAGGTATCTGCCTAACTTGTTCTCAGAGACCTCCAGTGAAAGAGGTCCTACAGTCAGGAAATCTACTCTGATGCTGAACTGTCCTTGCAATGAGAAGACTTCCTGTTACATTTAAGAATTGCTTAATTTACTGTGATTTCTGCCTATTGCTTATTGTTTTACCTCAAATGCACGTGGAGAACAGTGCATTCCCTTCCTCTCCTTTGCTTGTTTCTTATATAGGAGGGAGAATATTGTTCTTTCTAGGTAATCAGCAACTCAAATGATACTGTCGGAAATCTCTGGCTTCAGGTAATACACTGGCTTTTGATCATAAACTTCTATTGCCCTCTACTGGGTTGGAATGTGAGATTTAACAGAGCACTCCTAGAATCACAGAAGGTCCTGAGTTGGAAGGGACTCAGAAGAATCATCGAGTCCAACTCCTGAGTCCAACTCACACTTAGGGCTGGTTAATTGCTCATCATATGTAACATATATACACCCAGAACCTACCGCAAGCATTTCTAACATTGAGTTTGGTCGATACTGAACAATAGAAGGCATATTATTTCTCTTCTGAATTACTCTCTAATCTTGTATAGAGATGCATCTGGAACCAGGAACCAGAAGTGCTTCACTGGGCTTCTTGCTCTTAATCTGAAAGTAGTCTGAATACGTGTTCTTCTGTTGAAGCTACTTAATCCCATGCGTGATGGAAGCCAGTTTTTGAAACCGCTTGTTATGGCGGTGAAAAACAAAACCTAAGAAAATGCCAAAAATATTAGTAGTGAAGTGCATTACTTGTAGCTAGACCTGTACCTGGACAAAGAAATGAAGCGTTCTGTTAAGAAGAGTGGCATTTTACTGCAAAATATAATAACTAACTAACTAAAATATAATAACTAACTAACTAAAATATAATAACTAACTAACATCAGCAGATGTCTTGACCTACAGAAATCTGGCTCCAGGCTGAGGTATATTTCTGTGCATGGACATAGGCCCCCCTGCAGTAATGACATTATTATTTCACGCAGTGACCCAAACGTATTGGTTGGTTTGTTGTTGCTCCAAAGAGCCCTTGATTGATTGGTTTGCTGGAGGCCTGACGGAAGACTAGTGACAGAATACTCTCAATGAAATATGTGCAGCCTTTAAAAGAGGTTTCTTCAAAATATATCACCTGAAATGCAACCCAAACTGGTAGAGAACTTAATAGTAGTTAGATCTGGAAATGTGTATTAAGTCTTTTTGTCTGTCCTCTGTGAACAAATGACTGTTCTCTGTGCTGTACTTAAGGATAGTTAATTTAGAGTGATTTTTGGTGACTCTGTAAAAATATTTTCATTTTACCACACAGAGGAATGTTCATCCCCTTTACCAATTTTAATGAAAAGATATATGTTTTCTTGGCTGGCTAAAATTAAAAATATCTTTTGCTCTTTCTTTCCTGCTTTTTGCTTCTTGTAGTCCTGCAAGGCTGGATGCAGGGCAATTTAGCTGTAGGATCCATTCAGTCTCAGGGCTCAGCAGAGGAAATATTTGTGATGAGTCCATCGACTGCATCCGTGCAAAGTCACATAGGGGATATAGATATCTCTGTGGGTGTAATTCCCATGGGATAATCTCTGTTGTTGGTGACAACGTGTAAAGTGGAAATCATCTGGCCTGTACCTGAGCACTCCAGTTGAGTGCGCAGGGCTGACAGCTCTGGAGGACACCTTACTTGAGAATTTAGGCCTGTGATATGGAAACTACTGAACCGCAGCAATCTTCTACACATCAGTGTTGCCAGGCTACATCTCAACATTCCACTGCACTCAATAATGATTCCACTTGAATCATTATTCAAGAAGTGTGATTGATCTCTGGGATTTTCTTTGAGAATTAGCTTCCTAGATGAACAGACCGTGCATTTAATCTGTGTCTCCAGACCCATTATGTATTTTCTTTTCTATGATTTCAGTCCATTATATTTTCTGTTGTACTTCAAGCAGGGTGTAGCAGCCTTATACCTCAGGAGGGTTTGTTTTCTGAACACCACTGTTCCTCCCTGCAGCATATTTCAGGAGAAAATGGAAAATCCCATAATAAGAAAGAGAGGTAGAAAAGTACCTCTGAAACGGCAACGCCCTTGATACGTAGCCTGAAAATTTCAAAATGGTTCACTAATAGAAAGAAATTGGTAATCTTACTGCCTTCTGTTTCTTAAGCCTTTTGGATATGTGTTTGATCCTTCCTGTGCGGCCAGGAGTAAAACCTGACTGGGTATCGCAACCCAGAAGGGTCAGGTGTGAGGAAAGGAGTGATTACTTTCATATTGCAAAGAAAACGTGAGTCTGCAAAACTTTCTTCTCTGTGTTTCCCAGTTTTCTGGACAGGAGTAAAGGATATGGAACTAGGGGGACTTTGCCCTTGTGTCCCTCTGGGAGCAGGGAACTGGACAGGAAGTTGTCATGTCTATGCCCAAAGGAGGGGATGAAATGCTGCACGCTGAACTTACTGAGGGGAAATGGTGCTGGTCTCTGCTTTTAGGGGCGATGGGATGAGACTGTACATTCAGTTCAGCTCCTCTTTGCTTAATCCTTCTAACTCACTCCCAGCTTTCTCCCCTCACACGATCATAACGGCATGAAGTTTGCTTAGATTTAATTCTTGTGCCTCGCTGGTCACTTTTCATACCAGAATTCCTACATTGTTCTTTCCTTCCCGCTGTGTTTTGCAATAAAACCAAAACTGAGAGTGGAGGGGGATGAGAACAGGTCTAGATGGTGGTAAAGAACAATCCCTGCCTTCCTCAGTCACAAAGCAGTCTGGTGGTCCTTGCTGAGATCTAGGTCGCTTGCCAGCACGGCCCAAATATCCTGGGCACAACATGGGGAGACTTTTCCATCACAGCATTGTAAGGTTGGAAGAGACTTTTGAGATCGAGTCCAACCTATGACCCAACACCTACACCTACTCCTACTCGTCAACTACACCATGGCACTAAGAGCCTCATCCAATCTCCCCTTAAACACCTCCAGGGACGGTGACTCCACCACCTNTCCATGTGACTGACTTTGGCTACAAATCGTAGAGAGACACTTGTGGGACCTGAGGGACTAACTACAGTTTCCCTAGCGTCACATCTTCCCAGGGAACACTTTTTCCTAGCACAGCAGTTTTCAATATAAAGGATATTCCTGTTGAGCCACAGCTATTACAGTGGCTGCTGACTTGAGTTGAAATGTCTGTCACTGAAGGAAAAAATCTTTCTCTATGAGAAATTTTAGATTATTACTGGGTATTATTAGCAAAGACCTTAAATATGCGGCAGGAGTTTGTTCCTTTATTATGTCTGAGCAGAATGGAATTCATCTTCAGATGTTCCTCTCAGCTGCACTTCCAGGCATCAGCACAAGAAGGCACTAAAACACTGCAATTCTTCATCCATCCCTCTAAAAGGCGAGCTCGTTTGGTGTTCCTCTAGAAAGACACACTGCACAAGTTTAACACCCTGAAATGATGCACTGATTCGAGCTGTTGCCCAGTGCATCGTGCTTTGAGTTCTCATTTACATTTGTGCACACCTCTCTCAGTGGCTGCTGTGTTTGGCGGGACAGGTTTTTGCGGTACATGGAGGAGAAAAGCCCAGCTGCAGGCAGGTAGTCGTATACCTCCTTACCTGATAGAACAGACAAGTAGCTGGATAATGACTTCAAAATGAGAAAACATCTGCTGCCATGACTATTAGAGCAATGGTGTGGGTCCTGGAAAATACACCAAGTAAAGAATGCAAAGGAGTTTTTTGTAATATATGATAACAAAGTTTTAAAATTAAATGTATCGAAGAAAGCGAGGCAACAGGAAGAGGTATATTTCAGTCTTGCTTACATTTATAAAATAACTTTGGATTTCTATTTATATAACCAGCACAATAATATGTTCTTGAGACACCAATTTCTGCAGCAAGCACATCTTTAGTCAAAACCTTACTTTATTATGTACCCCATAAATCAAGAAGGAGCATAGCAAGATGGAAGCAAAGGGGATAAATCGGTGATAACACTTGTTTTCATATCACAATTGCTTTACTCTGATGCAGGAATGGTACATGATAGTGGAGAAAGAGTGGTTTGCCTTGTTTTGGTGGCCACAGTTTCTGAGTGCTGGCACTTCGAAGGGCAGCAGCTGCTTATGAGATGCCATCCAAGCAACCTTATCAACACTGCCAAGACTGCAGAGAGGACCTCACATGCAGGTGGGGGGCAAGCACAGACCGATCACCTCAGAAGGAAAAGGAGGTGTGTGAATAAAAGTCCAGCTTCATGCCTTGCCACCAGGCTGGTGCTCAAGGGATTTAGGAATGAAATCAATCTCATCCTCTGTCTAGTGCGCTCAGTTCCAAGTGGCAAAAAAAATTCTGAAGGAAATTTGCTCACAGAAGCCTGAGTTTGCAGACACAAGGAATACTCTTCACATGCTGGATCTGTTTCAGACCTGTGTTCTTTCTGCACGGTTTCTTCAAGCAAAGGTGACCTGCCACATGACCTTGCCTGGGAAAACAGTTGAGACGGGAGCTCTCAGTAGTACTTACTTCAGCATCTCTCCCCGCAGCATGCGGCAGTGTGAGTTCTGCCACAATAACTTATATGAGCAGGGAACTGGACCAGATGAAATCCAGAGGTGTCTTCAAGCATAAAATATTCTAAGAATTTGAGAAGTTATGCTAGATTCAGAAATTCATTTTGTCCAGTGCTCTACACAACCAGATAAAAACATGAGGTTTACTGAATAGAACGCAAAACTGATAGGACCTTGAATGGGAGCAGGGCAGGGGATCAAAGACCGGGAGAAGGAGGGGAAGGGCAGGACTTTCTTAAGCTGTTAAAGTCAATTTTTCCTGTAACTGCATTATCAGAGACCAAGCTGGAATTTCCATACTGGACCAGAAGCTACCAAATTGAATCTCCGCTCAGTCTTTTAACTTTCTGAAGGCTGCTGGTTCCAGGTGCTTCAGCAAACAGAAGATAGTATGTGACTCTCAGGAGAAATCTCTTCCCTGGGAGACTGAATCTTAATCTCTGACAATTACAGATTGATGACACCATCAGTTACTCATCACGGATATCAGCATGAAATATCAGGAGTTTCTTTCTAAAAACTTGTTCTGTTTGTATTTCTTTAATACGGATAATTTCATACTCCCTAGACAACCTCTTTCTCTTTCAAGGATTGTTTTTAAAGTTTATAGTGGGAGTTTTTTGTTCAATTGCCTTGTGGGTTTAGGAAAATATGGCTTGCAACTCTTTAGCTATTGAACATGGAGTTTCTGAAGAAAATTTCTCAAACTATTGTATCTTTAAGATATCTCCAGGTATATACATTATTTTCTGGGTGATGTATGCCTTTCTTATCCGCTCCTCCTTTGCCTCCTGTTAAATGCATCATGTTCATAAAGAACATAGTAAGAATGTCCATGAAAAAAAGACATCTGATAACTTTGTCTCTGGCTAAAAAGAAGACTAAGAATGTCCATAGAAATACAAGAGTTTCTTCTCATGGATAGCCACCAACAATATTGGCAATATTGAGATAGATAGGTAGATAGGTAGATAGCTAGCTAATTTATGTAATTTCAATCAAACAATCTTGGAAAATCAATGGTGCCATGGGCAGAGTGATAAAATACATGTGGCAGACTTTATTTGATGATGTTTTATACCAGACTCAAATTCTACATGAATGCTTAAAGGAATATATGTTTCAGACTAAACACATTTAAAACATGTTCATTGACATCCAGCAGATCATTTGATGGTTTTATGTACATTAAATACCAAAATTCACATATCAGAGATATTTGGTGAGAACTATTTGTAATTGCAATGTTTATGCTTGGGGTTCTTTTTTGTTTCTAGACTAACTGGGGTCCTGAAAAGATGCCACAAAGTAGCCACGGATAATCTTTGTTAATTAGAAATGAAGAACAACCCTGAGAATTATCACACCAAAAAAATGCAGCATCATTACGAAATAAAAAAGTGACTCCAGCAACTTGGATGTGTTGTGCTCGCCATACTCGACCCACATAGATTTATAAAAGCTGTTGAATCAGGGGACTTAATTCTGATGAGGAACTCTGTTCTTGTATTGCATTGTTACATCTGATGGGAAAATCAGCATCCAACTCAGGAGGAAAAGAACTGAGATTTCCATAATTATAGTACAGAAATGTTGTATTAATGAATCTAGTACAAAAAAAGGAATCAGTCCATAAAATAAGTCTAAATTGACATGAACATATTAAGGAGTTGAGGGCTTAAATGCTGGATGTAGCTCCTGTTGATGTTCAACAAATTCCAGCTCTCCTTTAGTCTGATGTTCAGACTGCCCAGCAATTGAACAGTACCCACATCTTTCCCTCCACAAAAGGTTATACAGATCAAAGGGCTCCTAAGAACAAATGCATAACCACAAACTCTAAATATAGAAATAAAATTAAATGACTACAAATTATCTATATAAATGTATATATAAAGCCATATAATAATGCTATAAAGAAAAAAGACCATGTTTTGTGTATTAGTTTGTGTTCTACAAATCTTTACCGGTCAATAGACCATGTTTTCATTATGGATTACTTATCCACACAGAATTACATTGGGAAGAGGGCTTGCAAAACAGAACCTCTTCATGCTGTCTGGCTCAACATCTGTTCTGCCAAACTGAAAGGGGCTCTTGGCTATGACTGCAGAGTTAATATATGTCATCTTTTAGATACATATGTCTTCACTGGATGACCGAGAACCAAAGCTTTGTTGCAATTTATAGGGTCTTCTGTCTTCGAGGAATGTGTCAAGTTGAAATCCATAGCATGTCTTTATTGTTTTATGATGTATCTTTTTCTGGTTTTTATTCTTTTTACCTTTTATAAAGATCAGTGGTGTTTGTATTGTGTTTGAAGTCTCTGGTTTCAAGTTCATATTCCTGTCTTTCATCCGTGGAGTAACAGACAGTATTTAATTTGTGCCTCAACAGCAGCCTTCTGGCAGAAAAACTGGCTTATGATTTCATTGAAGACCATTGAGGAGCTTGTGGGGGGAAGGCCAGTTATTTTTTAGAAGATAGCTGAGAGGCACAAAGGAAAAGGCAGAAGATTAAAAGAAAATGTGAAATTGCGTTTATAGAGCAATTTATTCCCACCCTGAAATCAGTGTGAATACCCCTTCTTGTAACAAGTTAAACAAATAAAACAATTGCGTAGAGCCTGAAGAGGTGATAATCTAGTAACTTGCAACGGGAGACTCTAACACCACCAGAATCTGTCCAGATGAAAAGGACTGAGAGTTTGAATTTCACATGTTAATCTTCAGAGACATGATTGCTCTGCAAGATTAGTAAGAAACTCAAGAGAAGATAAGTGGCGGGCGTGTTACAGACTGTGCAACACTCAAAAATGCAGTGGATTCTTCACAAAGAAAAGGAAGATGAAATCGTTTTAGCTGTAAGAAGCTTCCTGTCTTTAAGGAGGGCAAACAGACAGAAACATG
The DNA here is from genome assembly GCA_013389885.1 of Geococcyx californianus. Taxonomy (NCBI): domain Eukaryota; kingdom Metazoa; phylum Chordata; class Aves; order Cuculiformes; family Neomorphidae; genus Geococcyx; species Geococcyx californianus. Next base: position 9,779 of record VWPV01005658.1, read on the forward strand.
GAGATTTGGGGCTTTCCTACCTCTCCACAAACTAGTAAAGCAGCTGAATCAGTTTGACAGCCCAAAGCCGAGCCTTTGGCTACAGCTTGGTGACCAAGAGGCAGAAGTCTCCGTGTCAAGCCGATGAGACTTTACCGACAGTTGCAATAGGTCAGGTTCAGCCTTGCCAAGGTGCCTCAGTACTGGTGAGCATCACTGTGTTGTATTTCTTATCTTCCTGGTTTGGCTGATCAAAAAATATTTTTCTTCCAAAAGTAATGACATCTTTTTGTCCTGTGGCAGATGGAAATGGGATTTTGGTGTGAGCTTTCCCAAAATACCTCAAAAGATGATATACACCTGATAAAGACATTTATTTCCACCCAGAGTATTGGCATGTGCAGCCTTTTGAGATGTTTTATTTCTACTGTTTATTTTACAGCCACGTGAGGAGATGTTAATCGTAAGCACCACTTTGGTTCTTTGGCTCACACAGCCGTGAAATTCTTCAGAGTAGGGTATTTTTAAGCATTTATAGGGGGAAAAAAAAATCTACCTGAGAAAGAGCTGAGCACTTAACTTTCTGATAGAAGAAAATGAAGGAAAATGCTGCCTATACTCTTAGCCTAACTAAAAGCTTCCCCCCCTTGGTATATGAGTCAAAGTGGCTTATCTTTGTCTAGCAATGACTGCGCTATATATGGGAGATAAAAAGAGATAGCTAAGGTAAGAAAGTCAGAGATGGGGAAAATGATCCCTATTTGCCTCTAGAAGAGCAGATAATTTTCTGAATTATAGACTTAGCATATCACATGTATGAACAAAACCTAAGCATCACTGATATGTCAACGAACAGAGTTTGAAAAGCCTGAAATAATCTTCTCGGTGTAATAAAGGCTGCCTTGGAGGTATACAGTGACTTTGGAAATGATCTCTCAGAGTACACAATAAGAAGAAAAGAATCATATATCAAGTCACTGTTCATTTTTGGCAAATCTTTCCATCACAGAGTGATTTTCATTTTTTTTTCAGAAAGAAGCTCAGATCTTAAGGCATAAGGAAAAAAACTGCATTGATACAAAATTAATATGTCTGTCTCAATTTTTAGAGCATGACATGGGGTCTATTTTTTTTTGAGTGTCTATAAAGGTGTGAAAAAACCCAAAAGCCATAAATTGAAGGAAAAGTTAAGGGAAGAGCAGAAGGTTATGCAAAGCAGCTTTGAGAATCTGCAACCTTGTGACTGCTCGCAAAACAAAATAAAGGTTTGGAAACAGTTTAATGAAGTGTGTGAAAATTACATAGAAACATCTTAGGGGAAAATATCCAAAGGGGCATAACAAGCAGAAAAAATGAAAAGAAACAAAAATATTGCTTGTGGTAGACTCTTTTAAATCTGGGTGTTTGAGCATCTTGCTGAGAGTGCAGATATTGAAGGAAGGGGATCTCAGGTTTCAGGACGATGCTGTCCAATCTTCAGAGGAATATCTCACAAGAAGTGTTTTAGTGTTACCAGCTGGGTAACCTGGAGTGGTTTCAAGGCTGATGATACAAAGCAGAAGATAGCAAAATTTCCTTGTTTCTGAATAAGGCAGCGTAGATACTGGGTTAAGCAGAAGGGTAACGTAAGCAGTGAGTTGCAAGAAGAAAGATTTAAGGCAACCCTGATCCTTCCTTCCCATCCTCCTTCTGCATCTCTGGGAATCTGAATGTGAGAACCAGTTTCCAAAGCCAAGTGTGGAAGGGATGCCTGCAGAAAGAAGCGTGGACTGGTGAGCTAAGCACTGACTGGATCCCTCAGGTGGTCAGCGAGCACAGGGACGCAGCTGGCCAGGCAGTCACTGCGGGGTCTCGGAAGATGCACAATGCACCAATGAGGGCAGTGAGTTGGGGCAGCAGAGCCCAGCCAGAGGCTGAGCCAAGTGAGCAGGACACGGGAAGCTACCAAACACGATGGGAGAAGCTGCCAGACGTGGCAGGCAGTGGTCTGAGGAGACAGCAGATACTGCAGCCAAGGTGGTGAAGGGAGGACTGGATTTTATCAGTAGAATCATAAGGTTGGAAGAGACCTCTCAGATCATTGAGTCCACCCCCTCCCTGGGCAGCTGTGCCAGGGCCTGACCACCCTTTCAGGGAAGAAATTCTTCCCAATGTGCAGTCTGAACCTCCCCTGGTGCAACTTGTGGCCATTTCCTCTCGTCCCATCGCTGTCACTGGGGAGCAGAGTCCAGCCCCCACCCCGTCACAGCCTCCTTTCAGGCAGTTGCAGATGGAGCAGGAGTGGGGTTCAGCAGAGGGGCTACTCAAGGGCATGAGGGCTGGTAAGGCTCCAACGCTGCTCTACAGCAGCAGTCCTGCTGACAGTCATCATTTGCTGATCTGCCCCAACTGCAAGCTTTGCTCTGGGAAATACCCTGCCCGCTGCCAGCCGTGTGCTTGGTGCTCCAAACCCTTGCTGTGGGGCGGCGCTGAGCCAGGGGTGCTGCAGTAGCTGTGATCCCGCTGCAGAGAGCAGCTCTGGCACCCACCAAAGCTGCCTGAAGATATCTGCTAGTAGGAGCTGCTGAAATGGAGCTTGAAATTTCCAAGATTGCTGTCTGGGCTCTGTTTCTGCCTGAATGCTTGCACGACCGTGGTACAGGATTAGTACCGGTTTTCCTGGCTGCTGCCTGCTTAGCTATGAAATGATAGTAATCTCTTTCTATGGATTTTTGTGCGGGCATGTGGATGTGTTAACATGATGTGATACCCTTCTGGCAGTGTGAGACAGGAAGAGATGTGTTACCCAGAGCCGGGAAAGCTATGAGTTAATAATGTGGTTATCCGAGTGCTACAAACATTGTCTACCCAAGCAGATGTGCACACGTACACATGCTTTGTAAACAAGTACAGGATTATTTCCTTCATTTTTGAATGGGAAAACTAGGAATAAAGACATGAATTTTGTTCAAAGTCATCCAGAAGGCCTTTTTTTTTTTTTTTCTATATCTAAAATAATCCAGAAAGCCTTGCAGAAGTCTTAGGAGAAAATAAAAAAGAAAAATGAATTCCAAGCAAAACTGTATATGTCTCAGAATGAAAGAAAAATAATCCTTTTAAGGATGTAGCAGTGTTTTTTCTTTCTGCATATTACAAGTTGTACATATAATAGGTACCTATAAACTTGAAAATGCATTCCAGGTGAATTTGAATCCTCTGGCCCCTTCCAGTAGTAGAAGCTGGTTACTCTGTGCCCTAAAAGAAAGCTGGGAGTTTCCTCTTTTGAGCCATGCTGGGTCACAAATTATCTCATTTTAATCCAAAGTAGATCAAGATCTAAAAGTTAATCTGTTTTATCCTCTTTTACTGGTACGCTGCAGTTCATCCACCTGTCCACCACCTGAATTATGCCTCAATATAGTGCCTGTAACAAAAAGACATGCAGACTATAACTGTAAATCTTTACTGCCACCGCAGTCACTGGAGACTGGAAAAAGAGCCAAGAGCCCTGTAACCACCCAACTGGTCACATTCAGTCTGAGACTCCTGTTAGAGGAGCCCCAGCTGTTATTTTCTGTTCAAGCTTCCACTGATTTTCCGTGTGTCTGAGGGCTCAGATAAATGTCACAAGAAGCATATCCTACTGCTTTCTGCAAAATGAAAAGGTCTTGCTGAAACCTTGATACCTGGAAACCAGCTTCAGTTGGCTGCTCAGGGAATGCTGTTCAGTGGGCTCATCCAGGCCATTTGCCGTTCAAGAGATGAAGCATCTCCCGACCTTGAGTTGCGGGATTTGCTGAGTGGTTGTGCCTGTAGCACACGTGAGGTCAGGAGTGCTGTGGGGAGGGAGCAGCAGATGGTGGCTGTGCCTGCATCCAGACAGCAAGCAAATCACTCTGCCGGTTCTGCCTTGCTTCTGACTGCAGCTATTTAGCTTTGCAGCCGTCTAGCAGCGAGTTCATGAGACACCGGTTTCCATGCTTTTGTCACCATATGCTGTGATTAGGTCAATACTTTTTGCTTCAACAATGAGCGAGAGTCGAATTAATCCCTTAATTTTGTGAACGGCATTGAAATAAAGGCCAATTTAATGAAAGTAGTTTATTTGGAGAACAGAGCAGTGAACTCAGGAGGGCTGATTTCAGGCTTTGCTATTTATCTAAGGGTGCATCACAGTATCACAGTATTGTAAGGTTGGAAGATCATCGAGTCCAACCTATGGCCCTACACCTACTCCTACTTGTCAGTTACACCATGGCACTAAGTGCCTCATCCAGTTTCTCTTTGAACACCTCCAGGGATGGTGACTCCACCACCTCCCTAGGCAGCGCATTCCAATGGCCAATCACCCTCTCAGTGAAGAACTTCTTCCTAATGTCGAGCCTAAACCTCCCCTGGTGAAGCTTGAGACCGTGTCCTCTCGTTCTGTCACCGGNATGACCTCTCTAGTCCTGCTGGTCACACTGTTCCTGATGCAGGCCAAGATAACATTGGCCTTCTTTGTCACTCGAGCGCACTGCTGGCTCATGTTGAGTTTCCTGTCCACCAGCACTCCCAAGTCCCTTTCCACCTGACTACTCTCCAGCCACTCTGCACCCAGTCTACAGCTCTGCATTGGGTTCACTTCTCTTGTCCCTTTTGCCACTGATAAACAGGAGTGTTGATACTGATCTCTGTAATAAAATACTCTGAGATTTATTGATAAGAAATCTACCCTACATATCTCAAATTCAAATTGTTCCCTAAAAGTAGCTAAACCGTTTCACTTTGCCATTTATGATCTTTTGAGTTTTACCTGTTATCATCTGAAAGACACAAATAAATACAAAACTGTTGAAAAATAACATGTGGCACTCATCACACACACAAAATAAAGTCTTTTCAAAACCAAATACTTTCTGGTTTTAAGTTTAGTTCCTCGACACCGTAGTGCATCCCAGATGCTTGATTGATTGCCAGAGAGGGCAAACATGATCTCTTCATTATGCTAATAATTAAGTAATAGAATTTAAATGACACTCTTTTTTTGTGAGAAATGTCAGTGATTAATGAATTCCCTAGTCAGTATAATCACGTTGATAATCCTTTTGAAACCAATGTCACCATCACTTTCATACAGTTGTTCATAGAAACAGCTGTGGATGAAACAAAATGTCATCCTGCACGTTCAATCGCCCTGTTTTGTCCCGAGGAACCCCTTTCTCAGGGGCTTGTTTTGTGGGTGGAGAGATGCAGGATGTTTGTGCCCAGGCCCATAAGAGCAACAAGGCTCGATACTTTGCATTTTAGAAGCCACAGGTGGCCTTTCTCTCGCTGGAGATGTGCTACCCAACCTTCTGTAGGAAGTAAGGCTGAGAGAACTGGGTTTGTGCAGCCTTGAGAGGAGAAGGCTTAGGTGAGACCTTTTACCGTATCCCAGTACATAAAGTGTGTCTGCCAAGAGGATGGAGACTCCCTTTTCACAAGGAGTCACATGGAGAAGACAAGGGACGATGAACAAAAGTTGCTCCTGGGGAGATTCTGGTCGGATTCCAGAAAAAAAAAAAAAATTTAACAATTTTGTAACCTGGAGAAGCACAAAATTATATTTCAGATGTACAATTATTTAATGGAAAGTTACTCTGAGACGTTATCAGCACTCTCATTATGGAACACATAAATTGTTATAAGCTCGGGATGCCGAGTTTGGAATCAGATCAAGTAGCTGTTTCTGTTCTTTACCAAAAGTTTTTGTGTGTTATCAGGTAGTGAGTGCGGCGTTCGTGGATGCATTGGAGGCTTTAGACAAGTGCAAAGTTTCAGAGAATCTCTGACTTCTTTTCTCAGAGATCAAAATCTTCTGACATGTGTGCTTAAGTACATCTCCTACAAAGGACCTCACCTGCTTAGGATCTGACATTAGGACACGTTCTTACACCCCAAAATGAGCAAAGATCAAAGCAAGATCATGCGGCTGACGTTGAAGAGAGTCCAACTTCTAGAAGGTCATTGCTTAATGGAAGTCTTGTTTCTGCGTTGCTTCTCTGTCTAGAGGAGAGAGCACATTCCTTTTCACCTGCTCTCGGAAGTCTGACTTCATCTCACTTGTCTCTGCGATGGAAATCATGCCCGTGGAGATGGAGAGAGAGAGCTAATTCCACTACAAAGAGGTTTATGATGAACTGCAGCACCCAAACCATGAAATGAAAGAAATACATCATTTATCAGCGTGGAAAGCTTTGAGGCTTAAAGTCCCACATCAGCCTGAGTCTGTAACAAATCATTAGGCGTGAACTGGTATGAACCTTCCAGGCACAAAGGCTGCAACTTCTGGTGTTTAAGGGTAATCCTCCTGCCTCAGTGTGAGTAACTGTGGTGATAGTGCAGCAGAACCGCACACAAGATTGAAAGGCGGTGTATTTAATCAACCTTCTAAAATGTGAATGAACGTAACAATATTTTTCTGTGGTAGATTTATTTCTAGAACAACTATTTTTTTTTTGTAATTAGACCAAGCAAAGTCATGTTTTATAGTCCATGGATGACTGCACTGAACTGAAACTGGAATTCATCAGCGGTGAAACAAGGCAGTTATTAGTTAATGGAGATAAATCAGACCTATGTCAAAAATGAACTCAAATTTCTGTGAGACAAATAGATACTGGATCTGAACACTGAATGTTTGAGAAAAACAAGTTCCTCCTTTGGTGCAAACTCTCAGCTTTGTACTTGTATGAAAATCATTACTACTGTTTTCAAACAGAAACACCTTGAGCTAGTCAATTTGGGCGTGACCAACAAGTTTGAACTGAAGTATGAAGTGTCCTCTGAGACATCTGTGGATGCTCAAGGTATATCCAAGCACAGAGCTGCCAGACGTCACCTCAGGAAAATCAGGGTCTTATGGAGCAGTACTTAAGGCCAGACATGGTAACCTGGGGTTTCTAAAAGTCACTAGAAGTCAGGAGCTAGAAAATTGAACTTTGTTTTCCTACTGAGGCATTGATCTTGTAAATATCGATACAGATGCGTATGTATATATGTCAGTAGAAAACTTTTTGTATCACAAGAAGTTTCATTGATGCTAAGAAAAAAGACTGATAACTTGAAGCCTGTTTTTCAGAAGTCCTAAGCTTCCCACCAGCAGTGTCACATGTTCCTCAAGGAGACATCATATACGTGAAGCCTGTGATAAAAATATCCAGATACCCAGCACTGATAGGATCTTGCTGTGAGGAGTTACGTAATGGAGCAAAGGATATTTGAAGCAGAAGACTGTACTAAGTCTGTATAGCTTTTGTTAATTTGACAAGATTGTAAAAAAAAAAAAATGTAAAAGATATACTTTTCTAGTTAAAAAGTGTTTGAAAGTAAAGTAGAAACCATAAGGTTTTGATATTTACTCAAAAAACCAATGAGGAATATAGTAATTTTTGCAATGGGGCTCTGTGCAGTTATTAAACCTTGGAAAAAACCAATTAAGATAGGTATTATAAAAAATGATAAAAGCCTATAAGAAGAGACTAGATAGATTTCAAAACAATGGGTTTTAAAGATAAATAAAATATATTTAGCTTTGATATTAGAAATTCAGTATCTTTTTCAAGCTTCCTCAGTTGGCAAACATAGACAAAATGTTCTCCTAATGGTCGGCAGTGGTGACCTAAGGGCAGATCATAGTGTCTGCACGTAGAAGAAATAAATGCATCATATACAATAAGATACAGAAAGTTACGCAATGGTAACTGATCACATTGTGTGGTGGTTACCGAGTTAGAACTGATCTCACATCTGTGAGATGTCAGTAAGAAGTCAGTGATAAGGTACTGCTGAATTCCATCAGGCAAGATGAGAGAATTTGGATGAGGCACTTAGTGCCATGGTGTAACTGTCAAGTAGGAGTAGGTGTAGTTAGTAGGTGTAGGTGTTGGGCCATAGGTAGGACTCGATCTCAAAGGTCTTTTCCAACCTTACAATACTGTGATACTGTTATATAGACTGTGGCATTCACAAATGTCTGCCACTAAATCCTTGGAAAAGCAGGTATTTATTATTATTACAATGGCATGATAATACATTGGACACGTGAACTTTTGATCTCACAGACTGACCCCATAAAACCAGGAGATTCTTGATACTCAGGAGAAGAGGCTACAATAGGTACCTATTCTCCTTGACTACTAATCTTGAATTTGGAATGGGAGAACAAAACTTATTTTACATTATTTATGAACTTGTTGTACAGTGCAGAGGTGAGGCTGCTGAGCCTTGGGAGTGTGGGTGAGTAAAGAACATTGTCATGAGTGTTTTCTCTGTGGACACAACAACCCCATGCAGAGCTCTGGGCTGGGGACAGAGTAGCTGGAGAGCAGTCAGGCAGAAAGAGACTTGGGAGTGCTGGTGGACAGGAAACTCAACATGAGCCAGCAGTGTGCCCAAGTGGCAAAGAAGGCCAATGGTATCTTGGCCTGCATCAGCAACAGTGTGACCAGCAGGACTAGAGAGGTCATCATCCCCTTATACTCGGCACTGGTCAGGCCNGAGGTTTAGGCTTGACATTAGGAAGAAGTTCTTCACTGAGAGGGTGATTGGCCATTGGAATGCGCTGCCCGGGGAGGTGGTGGAGTCATCATCCCTGGAGGTGTTTAAGGAGAGATTGGATGAGGCACTTAGTGCCATGGTGTAACTGACAAGTAGGAGTAGGTGGAGGTGTTGGGTCATGGGTTGGACTCAGTGATCTCAGAGGTCTTTTCCAACCTTATGATACTGTGGTACTGTGTGATACTGTGATACAGAAAATCACCACAGCTCACTACACATCTGTGATACTACTGAACCATGTCTTGTGCTCTGGACTTGCCCGATGGCTCTCACAGGTTTTTTTCTGTGGTCCAGAACCACAGAGAATTATTTCTGGTCCTTATGCTCTCAGTGCTGCACACCTGACTGCGAGAGAAGAACAAACCCTTGTATCTGTAGGAGTTTCCACACAATACCTTCTTTTTATTTGGAATTCAGAATTAACCATAGAATAAAAGTACAACTAATCTTATACAATTATTTGAAATTACCGTCTAAACTCAGTCTCTATCTCTTACCGTGTTGTTTTATTCTGTAAATTTAGATGGAATACATGAATATCCTCATTTTGATCTGGCAATATTCTAGAGCTGAGATATCCGACTTGTTTTGCTTAGTTTGGGAATTACAGCACCTTTGGGGAAGGGTTACATTAAAATTACCAACTGGCAAATACGTAATTGCCAGCACTACTAACTCAGTGACCCGGCCAAGAATTATTCATGAGGGCTTAATCTGGTTTCAGTTTACCCAACTATTACCCAGTCACCTCCAAACGTATCTCAACCTCTAACCCTGCAAACATCTTTTATGCATCTGAATATTTCTATTTTATATAAATGCATAGAATAGCAAGTCCCAGTTCCTTGGGACCATACCAGGGAAACATGAAATTCATAGTTTCTGCTCAGCACTCATTTTTGCAAATTCTTTACACGGAGATCCCAGTGTATCCTCTGATAGCAAAGTATCTATAAACCTTCAGATAATTTTCTTATTTTTTTTCTTTCTCTAAACACAAGAGTATGACAAAGTAGCTCAATCTCATTAATGCAAATATATACTGAACATAATTATTTCTCTCACAATGCTGAACTCTGCACAACCTCTACAAGTTAAGTGTTGCAAAGTAAGTAGATATTTCAGATCACAGCACAGCCAAGAATTAGAAAAGGCAAAACTATAGCTGACAAATGAAGAGAACCAATTCAAAGATAAGAGCTTATAATAAAATGTAACCCTAGAGATTCCAGCAGCTAAAGATGAGATTAAATGTTACCTCTCCTTTGATGCCATGTGAAGTCCCTCGGTGGTTAGGGAACGACAGGTTGCAGAGGTCTGATGATATTCCATGCTCCCAGCTCTGAACTAGCAGTAAGCAGCTGCTTTATAAGGGGCAGAAAGCCATTAATTCACTGATTTAAAATACTGAAGAAAACAACCCCAAACCCAAGCATCCAAACCATTTCTCCAGATCTGATTAAAAAAAAAAAAAAAAAAATCAATCTTTCTATCCTGTTTTTTTCTCCCTTTTGTTCAAGCATTCATGCTGTCCAGATTTTCCTCAAGCTATGTGTGTTTGGAACAAGTTTTCAATGACTGTCTTCCCTGCATCTTTACCTCCCAATTATAACACACTTGAGACAAAAACAACAACCAGATCCTACTTGAAAGATGCAAGTATGTGGATCACCCTTCCCAAATGTACTGATTAAAGCTAACACACCTTTTTATGGGCAACGCCACCTCTGACCTTGCACAGAGCACAGCACTTCAGCCTGATCAGCTTGCTGTCACTCCCTCAGCACCCCTGTTAATGAGATGCAGCTTAATGGCTTTAGGCTCAGTAATGAATCAGAGGGAACCGGTTAAAAGCTGATCTGACTCCCTTCATCATCCTAATTTTTATCAGTAGATTCCTGTTCCTGTAGCAGAAGGTGAGTACTGCTGTTTGCTCCTACTACATAGTTTAAATGAGAGGTCATTGGTTTGAATAATCTCTTGGACCTCTCGTCTGATGAGCTGAAATTAAAAGAAATAATCTGTAATCAGAAGAGCAACAAGGATGGTGAGGGGGCTGGAGCACAAGCTCTGTGAGGAGCGACTGAGGGAGCTGGGGTTGTTCAGCCTGGAGAAGAGGAGGCTCAGGGGAGACCTTATTNCCCATGTGCCTTAGGATAATGTCTAGATGACTGTAAACAGCTACACTGTAGTTAGAATGCGAATTTCTGGCCCTGTGGATAAATGAATTGCTCAGTTTGCAAGTCATCATTCAGGATTAATTCCTTCAGGGTCTGAGTTTCTTAGATGTTACTTTTCTTTTGCAGTCGTTTCTGTGGACTTGTTCCAACACCCACAAAGAGCACATTTATCGTGAAGCACAGGTGTTTGCTTTCACTACACAAACTCCAAGGGAGAACACTGATTTGTTTCTTTGGGACTATAAATTTTGGGAGAAATTTACAAAGTTACTGAGAGAGCAGATGAGCTTCATTGTGTGAAACCCCTAAATTCACACACGTAAATTTAAATTGAAATGTAAAAGTAAACTTGCAAATTTACCAATTTACCTTTCCTGAAACAAATTAGGGTGAGAAGGGGAAAAGGACTCCCAATAACCTGGAAAGACACAGATCCCAATTCTTTGCTCACCATTAATCATCTATAAGTCCTTCTCTCTATATTTTAGGAGAGCAATCTGACCATCACTGAAGGTGGATCCTGTCTTTCCCTGAATTTTCTTCTTACAGTTGAATCACTTAATATAAAATATTTACTTGAGGTGGACAGTGAGAATAGGTTAATCCAGGAAGAGGCAAAAAAATGAGCTTGCTTAAATGAAGTCTCTGTAAATGCTGCCTGTTATTTATTACAACCAGAAAGACATTAATGAACTACAAAGTCCAATACGAAAAAGGAAATAAATAAACTGTGCCTGGAACTCTTTCTTTTTTACAAATTAAGAAAATAAACCATGATCACCTTCAAAATAGTTCCCTTCTGAGCTGGCACACAGCTGTGTATGATGCTGCCCAAGCTCAAAGCCATTCCACAGATTATTTACTGAAAGGCTGTTGAGGATCTCCATCGCTTTTGCTTTCACATCTTCCTTTGAGCACTGATACGATCTTTGGGAAGAGGTAGAAATCCCAGGGAGCCAAGTCTTGTGAACAGGGTGGGTTCTCACGCACAGTGATGTCAGCTAAAACCTGCTTCACAGAAAGTGTTGTGGGCTGGTCACACCAACTTTTTTTGACCAAGGGTGAGAAAATATCTATATCTGAACACGTGTCCACTTGTATGGAGCGAAGTGATCCAGTTGAGCCTTGCCTCACTGTGACAGGTTAGAACATGTCCTATAACCATCTCTTGGTCACTCCTCTCCCACTCTTTGTTCCCAAGCTATAGGTTAGACTCATTTTTTTGTGTCAGATCTAATATGTTGGTGCAAATGTGGACGATGATCATAAAATCCTGCAGGACTATTAGTGCCGGAGTTAAAAGAAAATAAATACAATTCAGTAGTGCAGTCTACAAGTTTTATCCTTTGGAATGAACAAGAATATCTGTTGGAAAATTGAAGCTAAGCAACTGCAAACAAGAATGAGAACTGTGATGAGTTAGTCAAATGTCCCCAGTGTGGGCCTCCAAAAGGGCCCTGAAGGAGACAAAGTACAATATGTGCCAAAAGACGCTCAGCACGGTATTGAATGAACTTAGTATGATTTATACAAGGAAAGGGTGAAAATGTATACTGTACTGCTAAGATACATTATTTAAATAAATCAATACTGCAGCAGAAACAGCCAAGTTCTACAATGAAAAGAGAATATCTCTTACAGCAATTTTAAAGAGTATATCATGCCTTTCCCAGGAAAACAAAACCTGATATTGAGTTGTGAGGGCCCAGTTCGGGGAGGATGATCGGAGGTGAGAAGGAAAGGAAAAGAGAAACACAACAGCAGGAAAAGCATGTTTAATCCAAAGGAGACTGCTGAACTAACAGATTCATAAACTAGTTATGAATTAGTTCTTGATGGGACTTCAAACACTACAGAAAATGTTCTAACTACCAAAGGAATTAAAGTAATATAATCTGAAATAAACAAAAATCCTCAGTTAAACCCTAGTATATCTTAAAATGCATTAATAGGGGTGAACTGTTCTCTTTTCACAAAGAAGCTACACAACAAACTTCAATATGCAAAGTATGTTTTCCATATTTGCAGCACCTTCTGCAAACTCCACTAGAACAGCTGCTTGAGTGGCTGCTGAGCTTCACAATTAACATTATTTTCAACTTTACTGAGGTAATTTAACATTTCCTGGTTTAGATTTCTACACTGGCTCCATTTGTAGCAAGGGGCATGAGTTAAGTCATTTGCTGAAAACAGAAACTACGGAAGTTCGCTGTTAAAGTGCCCACAACCTGAATAAGTAGCACTTTGTGATGCTTTTCATACTCATTTGCTTTACAGATGTCGAAGTTTGGCAGATTCTCAGAGAGCATCGCTCCAACTAAAAGGACTGTCTTGGCAAATGAGAGATCAGGAACATATATTTACAATTGTGATAGTACTAGGTCCTTTCTAAAACTGCTTTTCTCCACGGCAATCTGTTTGGGCACAGAGGTTCATGTGAGGTCTGGCAGCACAGGAGGCACTTGATGGAACTTTTTTAGACTACAGAGTAATATGCCTCTCAATTAGTTGGTGGTTATTGATGAACAGAAAGGGCTGTATGGAAACCCAGGGGAGGGACTTGTCTGTTGATGCACTCTTTGTCCTTGTGTCTTCATAAGTGGCAGCTAAACAGTCACTTTCTTCCATGGTTCACTCTTATTAAAGGAGCTACAATTGCTTTCTGAAGAATATTCTGATTTCTCAGTTGATCAATTGATTTTCTTTTCTCCCAGAGCAACTTTTTTATTCCTAACGTACTGTATGCATTCTGTTATTTCATGGAGTCCTTTTGCTTTTACTGCTGATTGTGAGGTCCATTTGTGGAGCAAAACAGAGTAACTCAATTTTCTGCAGGTCATAGTTGTGATAGTCTTTAATGAAGCCTTTCATTTACGTTTCACGGCGTGAAGATAGATATAAGGTCAAGAACAACAAGGAAGCCCTGCATTTCGCTGACATTTAAGGCCTTCCTGATTTTACACAGCTGTTAATTTCAAAGGTCTGTATCATTAATCCTGAGGAGAGGAAATCACATAGGTCTTTTTCCTATGGGTTATCACACATATTGTTCTAGCATTTTTGCACTGTAGTGGAAGAAAATTCAAATCAGATACTTTACCACCAAAATGAGCTTCATTTAAATTCCCGTATTGTGAGGAATAAGCAGGGAGGAGATGAGGATCTCTGTTCACTTTTGGCTGTTACAGGATCCAGGACAACTTCCAGTGTCCCATGGCCAAGGTGCCATGGGCACCAGGCCAGATGGGCACCCAGGCACGGCTGAGCTCCCTTCCTCTACCTCCTCTTATCAAAAAGGAACAGCGGGGGCACAGCCCTGCGAGGAACCAGCAGGTCTCCCAGTAAGCCAAGTCTGGAAGTGGTCTCTGGGCTTTATTCCATGCCAGTGGCCTGGCAAAGGAGTTTAAACCAGGCTGTCTCAAAGGGTTGATCAGCCTTACTGTGAGTGGCCTTTGGGAAGCAAAGAATACGTGCAGGGCTTTTTGTTCTTCCTAAGAGTTGGCAACTGCCAATGCAGGGAGCGAAGTCAGATTAAAGACCTGCTTACCACACCTGCCTCAAGTTCAATGTGAGCGCAGCAATACAGAAACTGAAAAGCAGACCACTTTTATCACATGTTGACTTCTTCCTTCAGGTGCTCTTTAGCAATAGCCCTAGCAAAGTAGAGACGACATTTTCTTCCTAGGTAAAGCTGACAGAAAAAGAGTAATCAAGAATTTTAAGAAATGTATTGTTACTTCAGTAATTTGGTTTAAGGGAAAGAAAGAGATAAGAAGAGAACAGAGTTAGCTGTACAGTTGTCTTTTATTGCAGTGATAGTGACTGTTCCCTAGGTTTATTTAACCTCTTTTTCAAAATGACAAATGTATATGCCCTCGGTCATGGGATCTAAGCATTCCAGGCACAACAGATCTTATGAGACACCTCTGGATTCACTCGAGTTCCTTTGCAGTAAGCTGCTTCCCAATGTTTTAAATCACAATACATTTGATTCTGAAGCTTTTTCTGTTTCAAAATAAAATCTTGCCTATGCACAGGTATTACTAGTAGCAGCACTGTGGTCATTTAATGAAGCTGTTATAAAGTAGTGGAAGTGAGAAGGTGATGAGCAAAAGGTTGGCTGTTTGCTGTTGTTGTGATTGTTTGTTGTGGCAAGTAATTTTGGTGATTTAGGACCTAGAAGATGGTTAGCTTGGATATCAGCCGTGCATGTACTGAAGAAGCTCAGTGAAGATGCTCGTGACGCTATAACAATGGCAGCATTGTTATTCTCAACAGATCAGCAACAATCCAGATTTTTCAGGGTTGTTGACATCTCTTTAAAAAAAAAAAAGTATGTGCATTTAACAGAGAATAACAACCCTGTGTAGGGCCTTTCATCAAAGAACAGAATACATAGCGTATTTATTTATTCTGCTAATTGCACAGAAACAGAACTATATGAATTTGAATCACTGTTCACAATTAAAGTTCTGTCACCTCCTCAGTGAAACGTGTCACGTCATCATACTGTGCGACTGGCTAAGTTAGAAAATAAAAGGCTTTATTGTAGGAAAGCATTTGGAGAAATTAGATAGCTGGGATATAGCTACCCAGTTTTCTGCTTGCCAGGACATTGGAACCAATAGGTCTACTATTGATCATCATTTTGGATAATATCAATTTCCCATGTGTCACATTTTAGCCCTATCTGGCTTGATTAACAACTAGACATGAGTAGTTCTGTTCCAATTCCTCCACCCCTCCAGATCCCAGGGAAAGAGAAAAGGGAAACGAGAGAATTACGGGTTGGAAACTAAAACAGCTTTAATGAAACAACAAAAATAATAAAAATACTATTATTAAGAAAATAATAAAGTATATACAAATATAGGAAATAGAACCCCCACCTTGATGATTGTGTTACACTGGTGGTGCAGAGCAAGCACAGGGAAAAGGTCCCAGGCTGGACTCAATGGCAGGAGGGAACGAGCTGGACTCAGGAACTGGATGCAGGATCACATGGATCCAGGATCAGTGCAAAAAGACTGACAAGATCCTCACTGGACACTGGCCAACAAAGAAGAGATCTTGACCCTCATGCATAATCCCGTCCCTTTCTTGGGGAATAAGTATAAGAGGTGGCCATTCTGCCATGTCACGGTGGCTGAAGATCATGGAGTGCATCATATGCCCACGTGTCCTGTGCGAATACCACGGCACAGGTCACCAGATTCCACCAGGCATTTGGCTCTGCACCAGCACAGCCGTTTTACTCACAGGCAAGGTTTTGCTGCTGTTATGCAGTGTGGCTGGGAAAGAGTGGACAGATTGGTCCAAGGACAACTGGGTTGCCCAGCCATGGTCTCTTTACGGAGCATGTCCAGCGAAGGGAACAAGGCTGGGGAGGGGCTGGAGAACAAGTGCTGCGAGGAGAGACTGAGGGACATGGGGGTGTTCAGCCTGGAGAAGAGGGGGCTGAGGGGAGACCTCATCCCTGTCTGCACCTGCCTGAAAGGAGGGTGTGACGGGGTGGGGGCTGGGCTCTGCTCCCCAGTGACAGCGATGGGACGAGAGGAAATGGCCACAAGTTGTACCAGGGGAGGTTCAGACTGGACACTGGGAAGAATTTCTTCCCTGAAAGGTTGGTCAGGGATTGGCACAGCTGCCCAGGGAGGGGGTGGAGTTTCCATCCCTGGAGGTGCTTAAAAGACTGGTGGATGAGTTTCTTAGGGACCTGGGTTAGCAAGGGGTCAGGTATGGCTGGACTTGATGATCTCAGAGGTCTCTTCCAACCTTCTGATTTTGTGATTCTATATGCAGGAGGGAGCCGCCCTCAATAGGACAATTTTGTTCCTTTACAGAGAGGATTGCATTTCACAGATTAGCCATGCCTTAAAAAACACCAGGGAATGCTGTGCTCGGTGCCAAAGTGAAGTCTGTGCTACCATTTGATAGCTTTCTGAGGAGGATTTAGCTATATAAATGTCTCATAAACACTACAGTTAATTAGATGCCTGCATCTGCACATTTAGTCAAATATACAGTCAGATATTGATTCCAACCACAAGACTCGTAAACAAAGTCATTGAAGATACGTGAAGTGTTTGGGTGAAGATCCTTATATAACAAGATTATTCAGCTGAAACCTCCAAAATTCTAGATTAGCAAAAGAATAAAACCAAGAAGTAAATTCCATCCAGATACCCATGACAATGCAAAAATCTTATTTAAAAATAAGAAGAGTTTTGTCCGCTTGCCATCACTGCATGGACAAACATAGCAAAACATTCTTTTGGTATTTTAATATATGAACTATGATTCCATAATCATTGTATAACTGTTGATAATTTCTTACCACTAAAGCCAGTTTCTGAAAGACTTTTCAAAGCAAACAGAGATGTAAAGTGTGCTATGGAAGTTGTCTGTAGTGGTGGGTTGATTGGAGGGGAGAAAGGAAGGAGAGTTCCACAAGTATATTTTGGTCGTTATATTCAATCTGTGCTTTTTTACATCAGCCTTCTGGTGGGAAATCTTGGACCCTTTCGGATGTCATGGCCATTCTACATACAGAGTACATGTGTCCCGTGCCCCTTTTATTGTCCTCTCTCCTACTTCAGGTTTTTTTTCCTTGCAAACTGAAAAATATCAAAAATGCGCAACAAAATACAGACATCTCAGACTTCTTGAAATTAAAATGAAAGTTAGTCCTTTTGTTGCTTTTTAGTTTACAAAAGCTATTGAGGGCATCTTTCTGTGTTATCCAACTAGATACAGACCTATCAAGGTACTCAAAGTATTTGTAGATGACCGGACTGCCCTTTTAACCTTTCTACCTTGACTGCATAACCGTGACAGAAGAGGAGGCTGCTCCTGCTGTCCTTACTACTGACCCTCTGTCCACTCTCCTATTTTAACTCATTGCTCCAATAAATGAGGATCAAAAGAAATTCTACGATTTCTTGCTTTGCAGCCAATATCCTGTTTTCCCTTCTTCAAGAAAACAAGAAGGAACGTCAAGGGGATTTCATTGTTTGTTGGTTATAATTGTAGGTAGCTTTTCCTGTTGTGTTTGCGATAGGCGTTTCTTCAGTAACACCAGACACACACATCGTAAACGGAGAAGTATTATCTTGGCTCGCCATAAGCCTGAAAACTGTAGACTGCATTCTTTCCTCTTCATCAGAATATTTCTCTGAGCATTAACTGAAATGTTTCAAAATATATTGCAGTAAAAAATTATAGAGAAGAGTAAAAACTCTCTTTTTGCTGGAAAAAGTTTGTAACCCCTACTCAAAAATGAAAAAGGACAAAAATAAAAAACCCCCAACATTAAAAACTAACCCTAACTGGATGCCAGGCTAACACTCTAAAAACCTGTCTGTATTCCTGCGTGCTGTGTTGTTTTTCTGTTTTACAACGTCTTTGGTGGGTTTAGGCGTCTCTGCATCTCTGCATCACTACGAAAGGTATCAAAAAGTGGATATAACAAAGGTGGCTTTTCAATGAACTGCAAGAAATCTGCTTGATCTTGCATCCATTTTTGAGGGTTTGATTTTCTTCATCTGGCACAATGGCTTCTCAGAAATGACTTGCCCAGTACCAGCCAATTACTAAGACACACTATCTTGGTTTTCATCTAAACTAAGACGCTTAACACATAATTTCAGGCGTTTAAGTCAGAATCTGCCAAGATTGTTGGTAACCTAAGACTAGCGTAAAGATGAACTGAAATTGGATAATATTTTTATGTCTAAAGACCAGAGACTGTCAAGTAAGAAGTGAGTCATGGGGAGTCAAAGCCTGCATAGACCAAATGTAAGCAGTAACATTTGGGGGTTTGACATGTTAATATAATTATTTGGATGCAGCAGCACAAGGAATTTTCATTCTTGATGATTTGTGTGTTTATTTGCCTTCTTGAATTACTTAACACCAGACACACACATCATAAACAGAGTAGTCCTGTTGACCTGCAGTGATTTGCAACCATTGTGCCTCACTTCAGTTGCTAAGACAGGATAAGAAGACTTGGTGAAGAAGTTCTTTATGTGGTAACTAAATGTTTTAGGCTGGATTTAGCCTGACATCAAAGAAGTGTTCACTTACCTAGAAAGAAACTGATGGCTGTGACTAGAAAATTTCATACTGAGAGGGAAGGAGTTGTGATAATAAAAATAATCAAGTTTAGCTCTTGGTCCAAGTATATCCTGTTTTGTTGTAGTGGATGCTGGGATAATAACAGCTCAGTCAGCTGATCAATTCAGTGTTGAAAACTCAAATAGTTGTTTGTTCAAATAATTTTTCAAATAGTTTTATTCAAATATTTTGTCCATGTATTTAAGTCATCTCTTTTTTTCTGTATTTTGATATGTTTGCCTCAAGAAGCAGGAAAAAAGGCCAGAACCAGGTTCAAGGGTTTCAGAAGCATAGCTAAAATTGAAACTGACTGTTGTAAGGATGAGGGACCAAGGTGACCGACATCCCTTAGGAACTTGGCTTCCTTCAGGATTTCTGTTCTCCTGCCATCAGAAGAAACCAGAGGTCAAGGACAATTTGAGCAGCAGAACTACATAGCAGAAACCCAAATCCTCATCACTGTGTTTCCAAAAGCATCACCATGTTTTCTGGCACACGGATTAGTCACGCTCTAGGACATTTTACTCTAAATTATTAGTTACACACATCTCATTCACCTGTTCATCAGAGGAAAATAAATAGCTTTGGCAGTAGGACAGAGAATGGATTCCTGAAGTATTTAGGAAGGAGGAAAGTTTAAATCGCTCATAGTTTGTAACACGGAACTAAAGAAGAGATTTAAAGACTGGGTAATAGGAAAGATAATTCTAATATTTGTGAAGCCCTTTGAGAGGACTGGGAAGTGATTCTGACAGTTCTTACACTAAAAGCATCAAAACAATACACAGCAGCACTGAAGAGATTTCACATTGCAGAACAGAACTGCCAGAGTTCAGGAAAAGAGACATTCCCAAGAGAACCAATATCTTGGCTGAATTAACTCAATGAATTTTCCAATGATTTTTGAGGTTCTGCTGGAAAATATTCATTTATTGATATGGAACCTGTTTAAAAGAATGTATCACTCTGACAAGAACTTTGGTGGGAGAGCTTTCTCTGCTGCAGGATGCGATTTTGGCCAAATCAACAAGTCTAGCAGAACAGCTCGTGTTTTTGAGACCGGGAAAACACAGCTGGGAAATAAAAGACTTGTGTTTGCTTTCAAACTACCATAGCCCAGGTAAGGTTCAGTGCTTTCTTTTCTGGGGGTTACTCCTCTATATTTTACAGAAAATAACTCTCAGAGTTAAAGGCTTCTCCATGATTCTGAATTAAAATATTTATCATCTTAATTTTGAAAGATCTGTTCAGATCTCTGTGATCAACAGAGAAGACACAGAGCTGTGAAAACCCAGCAGCTGTGGCTGAATATCTGGTGGATTGTCAGAAGCAGGAACTTACAGCGTTTTAGAAGGAAGAGAGAGAGAGGATGTGTGACATTTTACATGAAAACATCTCACATTGATACCAGGGTGGTTTTTAAAGTCGTCATGTTTCTGCTTGTCTTTATACGCTGTAACACATATTCCAGGTAAAACCAGTAACAATTGGATAAAAGAGGAAAGATATGAGCTGAAACATTTTCTCATATTGAAAGCCCACACCACTCACTCTTCAGACTGAGCTAAATTATTAGTAATGAACAAATAACACCTGTAGGCCTATTTTTAACCCCTTCTAACCAATTGGAAATGACACTGCTTACCATTTGCTTGCTTAAAGCTCATCTTTCCCAACAACCTCCAAGTTAAATGCACTTCTCTTTCTGACACCATCGTTCCCAATCAGCCTTTAACAAAAGGAAGATGCCGGTGTGCTGAATAATAACCCCAGTCTTTCATTGTTCACCCCCCATTTCTGAGCACTTACCATCAAACTTGTTGTTCGGGGCAGCACAACCCACTTGTAACCTGCCCAAAGAAGAAGCAATATCCACGTCACAGAAAGAGAAGCGGGTGGAATACAGAAGTATTAACACTCCAGTAGTAGGAAATGTTCATTATAAAATGGAGAGTGGAAACCCTGAGGTTGCTTCCAAATGTTGTCAGGGCTGTTGGACCACAGACTGTGTGCCAGCTACTGGAAAAGGAGCTACAGTGCAAAGGGATCAATGTAGTCACGCAGTATTTAGGGGCTTATTTTTTCATGGGTTTTTATGCAATGCTGTCTTTGCAAAACAACCTGAAGTGTTGCACGGTAATTTTCAGCTTGACTAATTCTTTTTTTAATTTTTTTTTTTTCAGTGAATCTGGTGCTAATAGCACATGGTCATCATCAAGGGACATATTATCATAATGCCTCCTTTTGTTTTGTTCAGTAGGAAATTATCGTCCTGATATTCTCAGTTACAGTAATTCAGAGAAAAATAACTGCAACAAATACTATTCTGTGGTATACAAAGAACATCAGGGCAGACATACAAAAATGAGAACTTTAGCTGGATGATCCTGTTATGTCAACATTCTCAATATTCTTTCTCTTTCCCACAGAAATACGATGCTTTGGCCATAGCAGTTTTGCTGTTTCTTTTCTTCCATTGCCACCACATGCTTGTCCTGATACTCCTAGTTTAGAAGGGATCTGTATTTCTCTTACTCACACAAAGAGACAAAACTCTTTCTCCACCTGATATTTTCATATTCTGGCAAGTTATTTTTTCCACCTGTATTTTTTGGTTCTCTGTGCCCCTGTGCTCCTGTTCTCCAGCTGCAGGTACTTCTGGTTCCTGCTCCTGGGATGTTCTAACCTGCTGCACACACATCCAGCTATACTGCTGCTCCAGCCATATAAATACAGAACCATAGAATCATAGAATCCTAGGTTGGAAGAGGCCTCTGAGATCATCGAGTCCAGCCGTGCCTGTCCCCTCACTAAACCCTGTCCCTAAGGAACTCATCCACCCATCTTTTAAACCCCTCCAGGGATGGTGACTCCACCCCCTCCCTGGGCAGCTGTGCCAGGGCCTGACCACCCTTTCAGGGAAGAAATTCTTCCCAATGTCCAGTCTAAACCTACCCTGGTGCAACTTGTGGCTGTTTCNAGGTTTCTTGGTTTCTTGGCAGCCCACAATTGTGGTTAATCCGTATCTTCACATAACCTTTACAAAAGCAGAGGCACAACAGGACCAGCAGTCAGGGAGGCTTTCAGAGAACATGAAAGGAGGAACAGGAGACAATCTGGAGTGAAGGGAGGACACTGAGAGGGATCAGAGGCTGCTACTGGCAGAAATGAGATCCATACATTAGAGATGCTGCACACACACATAACTTCTAACACTGCTTAATTATGGCTGCTTCTTGCTGGAAGCTTGGGTTGTGTTATGGAACCAAAACACCTTGGTGCTTTTTGTAACCTTTGTGTCAGAGGACGTGCCTGTCCCTTACGTAGTTCTTCCAGACTTTTTCTGCTTCATTCCCAGTTCCTGGACCCTGTCCGCAGTTGGTTGACTTGTTTGCCCTCGTTTTTCTTTATACTGGCGTAGGTCAGCAGCTCCTGGGATACCCTGGGCAACCCTCTGGCCATGCCCTGTTCCCTGAGTGCCTCTGCAGTTCCGGCCCAGGGGCAGATCAGCCCATTCTTCACCAGCACAGGGGCAATGTCTAGGCTTCCTGTGTGCATCCATCTGGTTTTGCAAGCTATGGCAATGTCTCGCATCCAAATATTTCCAATTTTAAATTAAAAACTGAGATAATCCCAAGGTTATTATTCAATGGTGAATATAAATATGCTTATATAAAAATCAGCTTTATGTATCTGAAAGGCAAATATTTAATTGCTTTGTTCTTCCAGTTCTTAAGTCTAACTCAAAATCCCACCAAGCTACATGGGAATTGAGTAAGGCCCCTGTGGAAGACACAGAAGAGAAGAACATAATACCAGGTCAAACGTAGACTGAAAAGATTTCTAAGATGTGTTTGAAGCTGTGGGAAACAGATCACAGTGATGATAATGAACAGCAACAAGAAAAAGGCCTGTGAGACAAACAAACTCCTAAGCTTTTTTATTTTGCCTTGGGCAAAACCTACCAAAAAATGGCTTTATTTTCTTTCATTCAGAGAGAATGAAGTCACCAAAAAGATCACATCATGATGGGAAAGCACAAAGTAGGCCCTACATCAATATGTAAAGGACCACGTGAGAGTGAACGTTCCCCCACTCATATAAAATTAGGTGTGGCAGCGCTGTAGGGCTGTTATGTACAAAAGCATATTCTACTTCTGTTCGACTGCAAATATTTTACATATATGCAGACAGCTGTTCCTCCCTTAAAAGTGTTTTACGATCACTCAGTGTGGTTATATGCCACCTTCCAAATGAACTTCCTCAAGAACTTCCAAAAGTTTCTATTATTTTCCTTTGTGGAGGAAAAGAATGTGAGTTATTCAGTGTTACAGCTCAAGACAGAGCAAGAAATTAGGAGCAGAGAAGTCCATTCTCTTTCTCATAAAGAGCAGGCAACATCACCTACACCTGTACGTAATGGGATGGCTAAAAGAAAGCAACACAATAACATGAACAATCCTTCCTTCCTTCCTTCCTTCCTTCCTTCCTTCCTTCCTTCCTTCCTTCCTTCCTTCCTTCCTTCCTTCCTTCCCTCCCTCTTCACATGAAAGGAATTCTGAATTCCAGGGGTAGTTAGAAAATAACTCCATGAAAAGGACTCCTAAATAGGAGTTATCCTCAAGAGTAAGTTAAAACAGCTGGTTCAGTGCTGTCTTTAAATGAGCAGATTGTGTTGTGTTCATTCTGTTTTATTTAGGCTGACCTGTGGAGCTCTAATTGTTAAGGAAAAGGGGAATTAAAAGGAGGAAATTCTGTAGTCATAAGAAACAAAGTAGATTATCAAATTTGGAGGTGAGCTATTCTGTATCAATACAGATCCACTCCACTGGAATAATATTCATTCTCAACTGACGTATGTAAAAAATTAATTCTAAATGTATTAAAGGTAATTTTATCCAATCCCTGCTCTGCTATAGAACATTTGCCCAATTTGTTTCTCAAATGAGAAGTGATTTACATCTTCTGTATTCATTGGGAACTGGGAATACGGAGATATGGGTGCATTAGTAGTTCTCAGCTTCACCTAAGGCAGAAATAATCTCTTGGGCATGTGGGCTGCAAAGGGGTCACGGTGACCTCCAGAAAGATGTCATGAAGCAAAACAGCCCTTCTTTGAAGTTACAGGCTTAGGCTCAGTCTTTTCCACTTAGGAGAACAATTCACAGAATCACAGATTTCTTTGGGTTGGAAAAGACCAACACTGGGTTGTAAAACCAACACTGCCAAGCCCACCACCAACCATGTCCCTATGTGTCACTTCTACCTGTCTTTTAAACCCCTCCAGGGATGGTGACTCCACCCCCTCCCTAGGCAGCTGTGCCAGTGCTCGACGACTCTTTCAGGGAAGAAATATTTCTTAATATCCAGTCTAACCCTCCCTTGGAGCAACTTAAGACCATTTCCTCTTGTCCCATCACTTATTACTGGGGAGAAGAGACCAACACCCACGTCACCACAACCACCTTTCAGGTAGTTGTAGTAGATATCTTAGGGAGAAATATAGCTTTTATTAGAATGATTTTATTGAAGACATTATGTTTCTTTTCAGTTGCCTTTCCCACATGGAGAACAAAACGTAGGCTTCCAGACTGAGCGGCAATTTTTGGCTTGCAAGAAGTGACAATGGAGGAACAAGTGTGGCCTCCCTGAAGCAGAACATGGGGTATTGGTTGCAAGCCATCAGCGCTGCCCATCTCCAGTGGGAAGGTAATGTGACACATTCCTTCTGAAGGCGCAAAATATTGCAATCCCTCCCTTGACCCTCATAAGGTTTAAGTAGCTGTGGATACGCTTTCCTAGCCTCCATACGCGGCCACTGCTGGGGCCCTCAGGACATTCCCTCCCCTCTGCAAGGTCTGGCTGCCTGGGCTCCAGGCCAGCTGTAATAAGGAAGCTGTCAGGCCTTAGTAAGCTCAGTGGGTGCGTGCTCTGCCTTTGTTCAGGAGCTGCATTTAAACTGGGGCTCCTGCACTTGCTGTTTCCCAAAACTATGTCTGTGCCCGCTCCTGTGCCTCGCTGACCTCCATCCACTGACCGGCATCTCCAGCTGGAGCTGGGACATGTCTCGTCTCAGTGGACTTGCTTGGTACTTTGGGCTTTCAGCAGAACCAGGTGACCCACACTGACCAGCTCTGGTCTCCTCACTCAGCTGCTGTGGGTTGTGCCTTGTTGGGATGCTCTGAGCATTTGCTCCTCACTTACAACACAATATAATCCACTCCATGTTTTCTGCAAAATACTGTCCTCTTCTCCCTACTTGGATGCCTCGAAGTTGCTATGGAGACACTTTAATTTTAAAGTACAAGTAAATTCAGGAAAGCCACAGCTGCATTAGCTTTATTTCTCTATTGCGTAGGCAGCTGTATGGATATTAATGGTAGAGACAGGATAGATAGATCACAGTATCATAAGCTTGGAAAAGACCTTTGAGATCATCGAGTCCAACCCATGACCCAACACCTACACCTACTCCTACTCATCAACTAGATAGATAGATCCATCCATCCCTATACGCATGCATATATACATACTACAATCCTTGAGGGACTTCCTTCATTTGTAATCCAGGTTCGCCGAGTCTTTATGTGAATAACGCTTGCAAGGAGATGATAGATAGAAAATATGTATTCAGGGTAAGGGGAAGGAATTTGGGAACATACTATCACTTTAGTAAATAATAAATTCAACAGGAAAATGTGTAGCTTCCCAGATAGATGAGAAAGGGTTTTTCTTCAAGTATTTCTGCATTTGTAGTAATAAGAAATTGAGTTTGGAAACAGAGAAATGGTAAGACTGCGCTTGAGCTATCCCGTCTTACTCACTCCTGAGGCAGTCTATGAGCATACTTAAAACTCCCGTAACTTTGAATAAAAAAAAATTCCTTGCTATCTGTTCTAGGAAGAAACTGTAGTAAGTCATACTTTGTTTTAGTAGAAATAAGGGATTATAGTCTAGGATGAATTGTCTCCACACCAGAAAACACTTCCAAAAATTATGTTTAATAAACACTTAAAGTAATTATGAGAAGTCAAAGGATAAGAGAGACCAAATCTGTCTTTTATGTATTGCTGGGGTGTAACCAAGTCATGCACTTCATGGATCCAGCAAAGACGGAAAAAACACTTCCAGGTTGATAGGGTATCCTGATTTTTCCAGAAAGATCTAAAATCTCCCACTGCAAAAAGAAAAAAAGACCCCAGGCTTAACAAGAACATTGCAACTCAAGAGTATTGCAACTCTGTGAAAGAACCCTAATAATTTGTTTTATTAGATTTCTACACTTTGTTATAAACACGCTTGAATAATCAGTGCTGAACCACAAAATTAAACCAAAGAGAAAATTTAATCCTTGGCATTAGATTCTTCTAGTCCCTGTTGCGGTTTGAGTTAACCGGGGTGACCCCTCGCTCTGGCTCGGCCTTAGTCTAAAGCAACTGCATTCTCTAAAAGCTTACTGCAGGGTTTTTTCTTTCAGTCAGTTTCTCTCTAGAAGTGATAACATGGGGTATTGGTATGCAGAAAGGCCAACGTTTATATTTATTCCTCAAGTAACCAAGGCCTCCCTTGAACCTGCAGGGAGGGGCAGACAGGTGACCCCAAGCTGACCAACAGAGTGTTCCAACCCATACTTGGTACAAAACTGAAAGATATGAGGGTCTTGCACTCTTCTGCAATGGCCAATGTGCAGTGAGGACCTCGTTACAGCATTTGTGGTCATCGAGGGTGGGGTGGGGGTGTGATCTCGGATATTCGTACATATTTCATAGCTGTCTAATTATTTTAATTATTATTGCTATTATTATAATTTCATTAATTATCATTAGTTTCCAATCCACAAGGCTTTTTCCTCTCCCTTTACCCTGGGGGTGAGGAGGTGGAATCTGGGAGTCCAACTGCACGGTTCCCAGCTGCGGAATTTAGTGCGGTAGGGGCTAAACTGTGATAGTAGCTAAACTGTCCATGAAGAGTTCTACAGGGTAGAGGTTTAACCATTTTACTACATAATCAAGTCCAAGTCCCCATCAGTCAGAGCACACCTGCTGCGTGAGCCATCAGACATACAGGATTGCCTTATTTTGTTCAAATGATTGAAATGATTGTTTTTACCAGGACAGAAAACAATTGGACAAAGCTGTTCCTAAGGTCGAGTAATGGGGGCGATGGGCCAATGAAACATCAATTAAAAAACCCAGGTGTTACCGCAGGGATTCTCAGTTTTCCAGCTCTTAGCAGGGAGGTGAGTGAAGAAAGAGAACTGAAATCAGGTAAAAGAGAATTGATCGCTTTAGAGTTTGTGACCCTAAATGAAAGAAGAGTTTGGGCTAGTGGCAAATTGATCAACAGCACTTGTTTTTGTGATTATCAAGTAATCAAGGAGATGAAAGGTTGCAGGCAAATGCCACTGAATAGTAGATGTGTTTTGGATAACTGCATTTGGAAGGAGATTCAAGGACTCTGTGATTAAAAGCAAATTACCTAGAGGAGCTTTCATAGCACGCCCTTCCAAGCTACCGGCATCTTTTCTCAGGAGGAAAAGTGATAATAGGTTTCTTTGCCAGCTGGATGAACAGGTGAGAGAGGTTTGCAGGAGAAAATGGGATAGGAACTACCTGGCTGTTTGCTCTACTGCTGGGGAAACACCTACCAGGGTGTGACAGCCGTCGTGAAATAGTTGGATATTTAAATGCCGTGGGATTTACGTGACTCCTTTTGAGGTCACTGCTGTGTGGCCCTTCCATGCAGAGAGACCCATCCTCTGGCCTTCTGAGAGGGGCTGCACAGTGATGGCGCCTCCAGGACCAAGCTAACACCTGCAGTTACTCAGGTGGGCTCTCCAGTTCTGCCTTGGCACCATGGTAGCTGCGGCCATGAGCCATCACTTAGCATGGAGCCGACCTGCTGCTGCTGTCCCCAAGACAAACTCTAACAGAGAACGGGAAGGAAAAGCTCACGCTGAGAGAAATGCAGGCACAGGGCAAATGGTTTTGGTGAGGGAAGAAGCTCTTTCTCTCCCCCATCCTTTCACTCGAGACACAGCACATCAGACAAGGCATGCGCACACCGCCACTGTTTCTGTTGCGCGTCTGCTTTCCCTCGATGGCTCCATCAGCCAGACCCAACGTGAACCGAAGGAGCTGAAAAGCAGCTGCATTACTTATTGACGGTGTGGTAGAGAAACTGCAGCTAATGGAAGGATGGAGACCAGTTTAGCCTCTTTTGTCATCACTCTCTACCCTGTCTAAATCTGTGCTGGACTGTGTCCTGCAGCTTTGTGGTTCTGTGTGGGGCTGTGTGCTCATTGATAACGTATTTGATGTGAAGCTTAAGGTCAGCTCTGGTAAGATCTGTTTTTTGCAGGACAAATATTGCCAGCGCTGCCGTGCTGTGTTTACTCATTTGTAATTGTCAAGCCTGCTTTATTATGGTGCAGGTCTTTATCTCAAGACACGTGGGCAGTTCTGGAGAGGAGAACTAAATTTCATGTAATCAAGTCAACGCTATTTGCTGCTAATCATCAAGTATCATTATATAATCATAAAGGCTCTTATTAAAGTACAGTGGATCAACTCCAAACCAAAATAATTGCTTTGGAGTTTTTGCTGGCCTTTTTTTTTTTTAAATTTGTGTTGGGTTTTTTTTCCCCATTGTATATAATTGGATCGTTTACTTTAGAACTTTACTAATGCTAAGTCTATTGGATTCTTTTCTTCACGGTGTACAAAACGTTTCTGTCAAATAAAATTACCTTATTTTGCTGTAGCTGGAAGTACCCTGCCAGTGAGTTATTTTGATTTGTACTCCTAAGCTTTGTGATTTCATACTGATGACCAGAAAGATCCATTCTAGGCCAACATGAAATAACAGAGCTGTTCTTTTTGAGGTTGTAATGCAAGTTGTAAAAATCTTTTCATGATCAAGACAGTAATTCTGTCTTTCTCTAGCTCAATAGTTACTCCACTGATCTTATTACTCCAGTCAAATGGGAAGCAAGAAGTATGTTACGTTAGCTCTGTTAAAGCCTATTGTACTTACTGTGACCACTGCCAGGTGGATTCCACAACTTTGAAAAGTTTTCCTTCTGATCCAGATCACCTTGAAAAAGTTGTGACTATTACAGGGGACAATTTCCTGTCCAAAATGGAACTAATGGAGAAACCAAATCAACCAGCACCGATAAGGTTTCTATTGTAGAACTGTTTCAATCTCCTTTCATAGAATCTTAGAATCACAGAATGACCCGAGCTGGAAGGGACCCACAAGGATCATCGAGCCCAGCTCCCATCCCTGCACAGGGCACTCCCAACGTTCACATGGTCTGTCTAAGGGCCTTGTTCAAATGCTGCTGGAATATTGTCACGCTTCGTGCCATGACTGCTCCCCAGGGGAGCTGTTCCACTGCTCCACCACCCGCTGGGTGAAGAACCTCTTTCTAATATCCAGCCAAAACCTCCCCCAACACATCTTCCTGCCATTCTCTCACATCCTATCATTGGTCACCAGAGAGAAGAGCTCAGCACCTGCTCTTCCTCCTTCCCTGGAGAGGAAACAGCAAACAGCTGTGAGATGCCCTCTCAGTCTCCTCCAGGCTGAAGAGACCCAGTGACTTCAGCCTCTCCTCACACTCCATCCCCTCCAGACCCTTCACAGCCTTGTGGCCTCCTCTGGACACTCTCCAGTATTTTATGTCCTTTTTACCCTGTGGCCCCCAAACTGCACACAGTGCTTGAGGAGGGGCCTCACCCATGCAGAGCAGAGCGGGACAATCCCCTCCCTCGCCCAGCTGGCGATGCCGTGCTGGGTGCACCCCAGGACACGATTGCCCTCTTGGCTGCCAGGGCTCACTGTTGGCTCATGTTCAACTTGCCATCCACCAGAACCGCCAGGTCCCTCTCTGCAGGGCTGCTCTTCAGCCTCTCGCTCCCCAGTCTGTGTGTGCATCCAGGGTTGCCGTGTGCAGAACCCAGCACTTGCCCTTGTTAAGTTTCACGCTGTTGGTCATTGCCCAGCTCCCCAATCTGTCCAGATCCCTCTGCAGGGCCTTCCTGCCCTCCAGAGTGCTAAACACTCCCCTCTCTTTCATGTAATTGACAAACTTAGTGAGGAAACCCTCAACTCCTGCATCCAGGTTGTTTATGAAGATACTGAACAGTACTGGCCCCAGGATGGATCCTTGTGGAACCCCGCTAGCGACCGGTCACCAGCCTGATGCAACCCCATTCACTGCGACCCTTTGAGCCCAACCCATCAGCCAACTGTTCATGAGGATACTGTGAGACAGGATCAAAGGCCTTGCTGAAATCCAGAAAGATGGCATCAGCTGGTTTTCCTTGGTCGACCAGGGGGGTGACCCTGTCATAGAAGGAAATTAAGTTTGAGAGGCGGGACCTTGCCTTTATAAACTTGTGCTGGCAGGGACCAATGACTGTGTTGTCTTCCAGGTGTCATTCCATAGCTCCCAGAATAATCCTCTCCATAATCTTACCAGGCACTGAAGTGAGACTGCCAGGCCTGTAGTTACTGGGATCATCCCTGCTACCCTTCTTGAAGACTGGGACTATGTTTGCTGGCTTCCAGTCAAGTGGTCCCTCCCCAGATTCCCAAGAGTGTTGAAAAATCATTGAGAGAGGCCTCGCTATGACATCAGCCAGCTCTTTGAGTACCCTTGGATGAATTCTATTGGGTCCCATCGACTTGCAGGGGTCCAGCTGGAACAGCAGATCCCACACGAGTTCAGGGTTGATTGTGAGATTATCATTTGTGCCATCTTGGTCCTCTGGCCCTGGGCTATAGGGTCGGGGCGGGGCGGGGATGAGCCCATCATCAGGACTGAAGACAGAGGTGAAAAACACATTTAATGTCTCTGCCTTGTCTTTATCCCTCCCTATGATGTGCCTGTGCTTACCAAGTAGCGGGCTAATGTCATTTCTGGCCTGCCTTTTATTACTGACATGTTTGAAAAAACCTTTTTTATTATTGTTCACAGTGCTGGCCAACTTCAACTCTAGTTTAGCCATGCCTCAGCAAATTTCTGCTCTGCGGTGTTGAACCTCCCATGTCCCCTGTCTTTGTTTCCACTGATGACACATCATCTTTTTATGCCTCGGTTTGAGTAGAAGATCCCTACTCAGCCTGACTGGCCTCCTGCACACCTGCTTGGCTTCTGACATTTCAGAATTGATATTTAAAAGGAGATGGTACTTAAAAATTGACCAGCACTGATTGACCTTCAAAAGCTTTGTCCCTGGGGACTTTACTAAACAGTTCCCTGAGCAACATGAAGTCTGCTTTCCTCATATCCAGAGTTGAAGTCTTGCTGAGAGTTTTCCTCATGTTACCGTAGATGTTAAACTTGACTCCTTCATGGTCCCCAGAACGTCTGCCTGCAGTAGCTTCAGGGCTGTAAGGAGCCTTTTGCATCCTCTGGTCATTTAAACAGACATAAACTTTTCCTTCAGTTATTTCACAGTATCACAGTA
>VWPV01005661.1:0-73294 GCA_013389885.1 Geococcyx californianus
CTCCTCTGGACACCCTCTAGCATAATTTCTTTCTCAGGCATCCAAAAGAGGACTTCCTAAACCAAATATGGCCAATGACTTCAGTTAACTCTGGCATTATAGTACTCAAAAACTATGAGGTCATCCAGATGCTCAACTCTGGGTGTGTTAACACATATGTTAAATAAATAACTACACTCTCTGCTGTCATTGTGGCAGATGGAGAAGGTCTGATACAGGACTCAGAACTTGACCTTTTATGTTTTATTCCCTTTAAGTCATTTCCTCTTGTAGTCAATATATACAACATTTTTCCATAAGAGCACATTGCTGCAAAATCTATGGACTATCATCAGTACAAAGAGCAGAGAAGACAGAAATTGCAGATTACAAATGGATAGCTGAAAAGGAACACAAAACAGGCAAGAAGTTGAGAAAATGGTATCTAGAAAAAGGTGAGGATGTATAACAAATTCATTTTTGTAGTCAAATCAATAACTATCCTCAGCAAAGTATAAGCATTGCCACTATACTTCAAGATCTATGATGCTCCTAATGACTGGAATGAAATCCATCACTTCATTAAAGTGCATTTACCATGTGCTAATACTCAGCTAATTTTATAGTTCATTTTTAAATGGAGTCTTAAAAACTGGAGTGTTGGATAGTCAACAGCATCATTATCTATTACCAGTATTTTAGCGCTATTATCTTTCCACCAATTTTTCATGGATTTAGCTTCTCCATGCACTGTTTTTCAATGGAATTTCTACATGATGGTTGTTTAGGGGTTTGGTAATTGTGAAATTTTTTCAGCCATGTGCCACATGAACACACCAGTTTACTAAGTCTACTGCTTATCTCCGTGGCTATTGGCAGTACTAGAAAATCAAGAGCCTTCAATTTTTTTATGTACCCTGTCCCTTTGTATACAGTACTGTTCTCAATTTTTGTACCTCTTAAAGCGATTGTGAATAAGAGACAAAAAAACCCAGCAAGTTTGTAGTGCTGGTCAGTCTTATGATGTTTTCATCAACATATTGAGTTTCTCTTGTATTTGAAAGTAATTTCATATTTTGGGATGTAGATATGAAATCTTAGTACTTCTTAAAAGAAAAAGAAATTCCAGGAGAAACTTATCAGCTATTTTGTATCTTGCATAAAGCAGAAAAATTTTTAGCAAAGAGTAGTCCTATATGAAGAATATGCAAATCTTTCAGTTTGAATCTTAACAAGAAAATCAGACAATCTTTAAAAAGATTTTGCTTAGAATTCTGCATGCAATATGTTATTCTAAAAAAACCCAACCAAGCTTTCTTACCAAACATTTTCTAAATATGCGCAATAACTCAACAGAAACCTTTATACTCCTTATACTCTAACAGATATATGGCATAATCTAAGGTATCTGAGATAGGCAAGATAAATCATGCAAAGTAAGAATAAACAATTATGGTTACCAATTTTCTAATCAAAAGTAAAATATTTGGAGTGCATATATTTAATCATGCAGCTGTCTGTAAAGGCTCTGCTTTAGGTACAGCAATATCACCAATTTTGTATCTTCAAAATCCAGAAAATTGAACCTTAAAAATAAATTATCATATTGATCTAAAAATACTAAGGTATTTTGGGAATAATCTACTTGCTATGGGGCTTGTGTACTTGTTTATAGTAAATTAAGATTCCCACATAGCCATAGTGGCATAAGTTTGAATTTATCACTCAATGCAAAAAACACTGGAAAAAATCAAGACTTGTACATTATCATTTGTTTCAGAAGTTAGGCATTTATGAAAAACACCAAGGAGAATACACTTATCTTAACTCTAGGTACTGACAGGTAAAGCCCTCTCTCTGAGGTAACTACTCTGCATGTTGCTAGAGGTTCTGCATGCAATCAACAGGAACAAATGTGCATTGTAAATAATTAAGATCTCTAATTATGTGAATGTCTGTTCATGTGTCCACAACGATGTTATTGCCTACCTTTTAGTACTTAAGGACTGAAAACAGTAGAGGAGGAGTCTAAGCTTCTCACATGGGTACGCATGATCTTACTCTGCTCAGTTCTGTAGCATTCCCCTAAGCACAATTTGGGATGTTTTGCAATAAGTAGGAATTTCTTTTTCCCCCCTCATCTTTTTTCTCACCAATCCACAGCATTCTTTTGAGAACTATTATATGGAGGAATTCAAGATGGTGGCCTAGAGTCACTGTGACTCAGGGTAACATAGAAATAGAAATCTGTAGAAACATCTAGGGTGTGTACATGTATCAAATAGGCACGATAGGCAACATGTGACAAATAGGAGGAATTATGTGTTCATGCATCTTTGAAGAGCTGTAATGTCACTGAGATTATTATAGAGCTGTAGCAGATTTGCTCACATTAATGGATGGACACAGTAATTCCAGGAAAGACAAGAGAGAGACTTTTGTTCTATGAAGATGACTTTACTGCAGTCATAAAAAGTCAACTGAGAAAATGATGGCCAAGAATTTATAGGCTGAAGTTGGAAAGAAGGCTAAAGAGAGGAGATATGTTGATGGAATTGAGACAACTCAGTCAAGAGGAGAAAGTAAAAAACCAAACTTCCTTCAAAAAATGAAAGATTCACAGTTGCAGACCTTAGTACTCATGGGAGAATTTAGCATCTCAACATCTTCTGGGAAGCCTATCTAGTGTGGTATCAATATTCAGGATTTCTAGGTGTTGGAGAGAATATTTTGATACAGCTAGTAGAGGATGTGCTCTGCTGGGTCTGCTACTCATAAATAGACAAGAATTCACTGGTGATGTGATAATGGCAAGCTTGCCTGTAAGGGCCATGAGATGGTAAAGTTTAGAGATGCAAAAGGAAGTCAATGAGCAAAATAAGGACTCTTGCTGTCTTGAAGACAGCAGACTTTGGCTTGTTCATGAACTCATTCAGAGGAATGCTGTGGTAGGTTGTCCTGAATAGCAAATGGGCCAACTGTTGTTTGACCTTCAACAGAAACTTTTTCAATCACAAGAATAGTTCCTTCTGATGTACAAGAAAACAAACAGATATGGCTTGGCTAAACGAGGACCTCCTAACCAAGATCATTACAAAAAAAACCCCAAAAACCAAAAAAAAACCCAACAAAAAACCAAAAAAACCAAACCAGAAGAATTTCAGATAGTGAAAATGGAAACGGGCTGCACACCACAAGAGAACTGGGAAAGCCAAAGTGGAACTAACAGTGAAATTAGTGAAAGACATAAAGGAGAATAGGAGCTTCTATAAACAAATCAGTACAAAAATGAAGACCACGTTGGCCTGCTGCTGAATGAAGCAGGTAACCTAACTGACAGGCTGTGTGAAACAGACTGAGGTGCTCACTGCCTCAGACAATCCTAGCAGGTGTCCTGGGTCCCTACTGGTGGTAAAGCTCAGAGAAGATGGTATTACTCATTGTAAAAAAGAATCAAGTTAAGGACTACTTAAGTAAACCGGCTATTTACAGGTTTCAGGATCCAGACTGAATATATCTGAAGGTGCTGAAGTGTTACTCACTTTGAGGCATCTCTATCATCTCTGACAGGTTGTGTTAGCTGTGGGAGGTTCCTGATGACTAGAAATAGGCAAACATTACACTCTAGGGTAAGAAGGAGGGTCAAGAAAGCTGCAGGCCAATCCAGCTCACATCTCAGTCCTGGGAAGATCATGGAGCAAGTCAACATGAAAGCCATTGCCATACATACAAGCAGTGATAATATGACTGAACAAAGTCATCATTTCAAATGACAAGTAGAATTTTGAGCTTCATTCTCAACACAAACCTAGATTTGTCATGCAAGTTAGCTAAGTCATCTTTCAGTTGCTCAATTACTTTTTCTGTATAATGGGCATCACATTACCCAGCACCCATTAGTGTTTTGAACTAACCCAATTAACACTGATAATATAACCCACCTCTTCAAGAAAGGATCTCAAAACTCTCTCCAACATCATTATCTGAAAGTATATGTCCTTCAAATACCTTTTATTTATGACATTAAATCATGACCTTTATAGAAGAGAGAGTTCTGTAATCTATGAACTGCAGTTTGTTTAGCACATCTCTTGACAAAATGTCATATTTAAATTAGTATGCAAACCATAAGAGCGGTCTCAAATCATTAAAAAATTCATACTCAAAATAATTTCAAAGTTAATAGAAACTGAAACTCTTGTCTCATTATTCCCTACTCCAGCAGAATCTACATTGGTATTATAAAAACAGACAGTTTCAAATATGTGTGGGTCATTTCAGAACCAAGAGCTTTCCCAAGCATCTAGCATTTTTACTTTGGGCAATCATTCAAAGTCTCTCACTTGATTTTCGGAGGACTGCAATCATCCACAAGCTTTTCCCTTAGGCACTAGAGCAGATTCACGCTCCAGACAGTCCTAAGAAAAATTTGATTCATTCCTACTTTCACCATCAATAGGTCTAACATGCATTTTGACTTTTCTGACAATCTCTTGTGAGATTCAGTCCTATATCATTTCCTCCCCTCAAACAGAAAAACACTCTCTGCTTTTTCAAAACCTGTAGTTTATAGTCAGGTAGTTTGAATCTTGACTGGTCCTGCCTAGAAAGAAACAGTACTGTAATCTCAATTAAACATTGATTTATCTGTTCCCAGGAGCACTATACTCTCCAAGACCCCCTATTACTTTTTCTTTCATGGTGTAAAGATTGTTAGTAATACAATCCAGGTCCGCAAGATTGTAACTGGAAAATAAAAATGTAGCAACTTTAAAATCATTTAGGGAAACAGTTCATTGCGAAAGGGAAATATTGCATAAAATGTAAGTACAGGGAATCAGGAGGTGCTCTGATGAATGAGTTCATACACTGCATCCACAACTGTAGGCTGTAATTTTCTGGCAGGAGTCTTCCCAGTTAGTGCTGTGAAATGGACATTCTATTTTACCCATTGCCTTCAGTCCTTGCAATTGCTGGATACAACAAATTAAATTCAGAAGAGTGGCAGCTGTCAATTAATTTTGTTTTACTTTAAATTATTTTAATTTTCATACATAATTAGTTTTATAATTCCCTTAATATGCTTGAAAATTACATTTCTCTTTTCAACCTTCCTTAAATAAAAGCTGAATCTTTTTTCTATTGAAAGCCACACTCCCTTATTTCTAGTGGAAAAGAAGCAAACTGGCTTTCATGGCATACCCCTGCGCTTTACTTGGCATCAAATGTGCTTGTTTAGTCATACAACCAAGAACTTGCACTTCCATTTTATAATACAGGTAGACAACTGTGCTAAATTTCTTGATTTCCTCATATGACCTTACCTTGTGCGTACAAAATATCAGTGTTTGAAAACATATTATGTTTCGTAACAGTATCCTCCCAAGTTTGAATGCTACTAGATCATTGAGCTACTTCCTTTGTTTTCTCTGCACTAGTTTGTCTAGGAGTTCAAAAGTACAAGGGCTTTAGTAACAGAAAAATGAGAGAATCGCAGGAAGTTTTGCCAAGCGGTACAATATGCAGAAAGATACATGGGGAGTATAGGCAATGACAATAAATATTAGTAAAGTTTAATGCTCTTCTAAAAAGAGCAAATTTAAGATACTAAAGAAGTGGATATGATGTAGCAACTACAATTGGAGCACAAAGGATTAGTGGGCTAGCATGAAAATTTATCTACCTCAGCAGGGAAAGAAAGTTTCTCTACAGAAAAAAAAAAAAAGCCAACCCCACAGAAACCTCTCACAATTTGTATTTAACATGCTGAATCTTCAGATCTTATTTAATTTTTAGCAAGTGTCTCTAACCTACTGGTAACTTAGGAGAACAAATCTTCTCTGGCCATGCCCTGGACAGAACCACGGCTGCTGTTCTTAAACCGGTGGGAATATACTTTTACTGTCTGTGAAGCAAAGCTCAGATCACATTCACCACTGATTCACAGCTGGTGTAAAAACCTATCATACTCTGTTCTTTCTGCTACATGACCGTCACATTCACTTCAGTTTTAACATAAACCAGATAAGAAAATTATTTGGTTTTTTGTAAGATATTTACAGTCACTACACATCACTCTGTCCTTCCCCATACCTCCCTGAAAGAAGAGGGAAATAAGGATCAGAGGAAAATATAGGGATGTATATGATTATGATTACAGTGACAGGAAGCCACGATAAGTTGTAGGACAGTCAGATGCACTCAGCAGCTACGTGCATACATATATATATTCATCACATCATTTATTTATTGCCACAAAGGGATTTTATGCTTTCCACTTATCCCAGATGTTCATTACTAAATAAAACACTGTCCATCTATTCCTTGCAGTTAGACTCCAATTGATGATTCAGTTCACTCTTCATCAAGGTAGAGTTCACCTTCTGCCAAGAAAACAGACAGACTAAACTCACACTCATTACCATTGGTTCCAAGTACATCATTGCTACTCATTAGGCAAATGCTACAATTACTGGCCAGTGGTACCGAGTACAATTCCTTCACACTCCTGAAAGAAAGGACTAATAACATAATTGCTTTGCAGAGCAATCAGAGAATGTCACCTACCACAGGCTGAAAGCAGAATAAAGAGGGGAAAGAATTTATGAAATTCATAGAATTTAAAGTAAAAATCTTATTTTTTTTTTTTTAAGATAGAGTCACTCTTCTGCACACTGTATACTGAATAATAACTCACAACTTCTTTTGTAGATGAAAACCAAAACATGGAAACTCTGAATGATTGAGGTTGGAGGACCCCTGCAAGTCTTCCAGTCCAACTCACTTGCTCAAACAGGGCCATTTATAGCAAGTTGCCCTAAATGATGTCCAAGCAACTTTTGAATATCTTCATGGATGGATACTCCATAACTTCCTCAGGCAACCTGTGTCAATGTCCAGGCACCCTCACAGGAGCTCCCTCCAGGATGCCTCCATCAGCCCAGCAAAATGGTGGCTCCCATTCACCACAGCCACCAAGCAGAAGAAAGTGGGGCCAGCCAGAAGAAATCTCTCACCTCCCTCCCCCCTCCGCTCCGCCCAGCCATCAAACTGGAATTCAGAGCTATCAGCCACCCCCCTGTGTTCACAAAGGAGAGGAAAATTCCCTGAAAGATTTTGAAACTGTAACGAAATCTTAATGTTCTTTAATTTTGGGTAGTTGGAAGTTTCTACCTAATGAGGGATATCCATAGAATCAGAGAATCATAGAGTCACTGAGGTTAGAAAAGACTCTAAGGTCATCAAGTCTAACTGTAAACTTAAAACTACCATGTCTGCCTCCAGGGATGATGACTCACCTGCTTCCCTGGGCAGCCTATTCCGATTCTTGACCACTCTTTTGGTAAAATAAATTTCTAATATCCAATCTATTCCTTTCCTGACACAACTTGAAGACATTTCCTCTCATCCTATTAATTGTGATAACAGACCAGCATCCACCTAACTACAACTTCCTTTCAGATAGTTGCAGAGAGCAATAGGGTCTCCCCTCAGTCTCCTCCCTTCCAGGCTAAACAATCCCAGTTCCCTCTGCCACTCCTCACAAGACTTGTTCTCCAGCCCTTCTCCAGCTTCATTGCCCTCCTCTAGATATACTTTAGCAGCTTAATATCTTGTAATGAGGAGCCCAAAACTGAACACAGTATTGGAAGTGTGGCTTTACCAGCACCAAGAATAGGGCCATGATCACTTCCCTACTCCTGCTGGCCACACCATATTTGATACAAGCAAGAATGCTCTTGATGTTCTTGGTCACCTGAGAAAACTGCTGGCTCATGTTCAGCCGGCTGTTAATTAGCACTCTCAGGTCCTTTTCCACCAGACAACTTTCCAGCTGCACTTCCCCAAGCCTGTAGCATTGCATGGAGTTGTTTTGACCAAAGTGCAAGACCCAGCACTTGACTTTGTTGAATCTTATACATTTGGTCTTGGCCCATTGATCCAGCCTGTCCAGGTTCCTCTGCAGAGCCTTTCTGTCCTTGAGAGGATACAACACCCCCACTCAATTTGGTGTCATCTGCAAACTTACTGAGGGAGTACTCAATCCCCTCATGTAAATTTTCTCCCTGCTTGACCTAAAGAGATCCCTGTACTCCTCTTGAGTTGCCTGTCCCTTCTTCCAAAATTGGTACTCTCTGTTTTTTTCCTGAATCCTGGCAGAACCTCATCCAGGCCAGTTGTTTTCCCCACCAATTCATCTTACAGCACTTGGGGATAGCCTGCTTCTGCAACTTAAGATATCTTTCTTGAAGAATGTCCAGCCTTCGTGGACACCTTTTCCCTCAGGACTGCCTTCTGGTTGCTATCTCAACCAGTGACTTAAAGAGATCAAAGTCTGCCCTTCAGAAGTTCATGGTAGTGGTTTTGCTGGCCGCTCTTCTTACTTTATCAAGAAAAAAAACTCTATAATTTCACGGTCACTAAGCCCAAGATGGCCTCTGACCACCACATCTCCCTCCAGTCCTTCTGTTTTTGCAAACAGCAGGTCAAGAAATGCACCTTCCCTGGTAATCTCACTTACCAGCTGTGTCAGGAAGTTAACTTTTACACACTCCAGGAGCCTTCTACAACAGTTCCTGTCTTTGGTTTCCTCCTGCACTTCACTTTGCAATACTTTTTTCCAAGATCACTGCAAAACCAGAATTTTGAGGCTTAGATGTAGACATCTTACACAAAAATTAATTTCACTGTAACGAAATCTAAAGCAGCCAAAGGGAGTACTGTCACTGACTTAGCTGGGAATGGGATATTACTGCCTAGGCAAATGAGAACTGTAGAAAGAAAATAGGAAAAGTTATCTGATCTATCACCACTATATCATCAGGAGATAGTTACAAGAAACCTCATAGGTAGAAGTTGAGAGGCAGACACTGATTTTTCCTAGTTCAGAGCCCACCAGCAGCCACCTCCTAACTACAGCCAACTAGAGGCTTCTGCCTTAGTGTACACAGGCCACAGTCCCCATCCTGTGCCTGCATATTGAATTAAACGTACTGAACAGATTCAAGCATTGTCGGGTAGCAGTTGTTTTGGAAGCCATAATGCTTACTTAACTATATACATTGAACCAGGCTGTGTTTTAAGTAATTTTAGCTCTGAGGGTGGAATAGAGATTCACAACAGCATATCTGATTACCCAAAGTCAAACAATCAGGCTAAAGAGGCAAGACACAGCAGGACTAATGTTGCTGCTGTCAGAATTTGTTTACAGTGTCGTAACATACAGTCAATATGTCACTCACAGAGTTCGGCACACAATACAAATACATATGAGACAAGCAGTAAACAAGTGTAGGTTTAATTCACCCAAGCAAATCTGTCATACCATTACATTTACGTTGCTCTTATTGTCTCTTTAGTTAAGTGTGAAATTTTTGGGTGACTCTAAAAATAATTTCTTAAAACATGAGATGCTCTTAGGCTGTCTGATTAAATCTTGGTCTAGCAAGCAAAGGTAGTGTTTTGCATTCATGAATCACTTAGCACTTTGACTGTTTTAAGCTTGGGAAAATATCCTGCAACACTGAGTTAGGCACTAATTGTACATTGTGTTGGCTACAGAGGAAAAAATTGAAAAAATATATTGCAGCTTTTTACCTAGAAGAATTAGATGTGGCAGGAAATCCCTACACTATATTTACCTCCCCTGTTAAAATGGATTTTAGTCTTGTTTCTACTTGCTTATTTCAAAGATTCAGTAATCCTAGAATAATAAAATCACAGAATCATAGAATATCTCGAGTTGGAAGGGACCTATAAGAATCATAGAGTCCAAATCCCTGTTCCTCACAAGACTGTCTAAAACTAAACCACATGGCTCAGAGCGTCATCCAGACACTCCTTGAACTCTGGCAGGACTGGTGCTGTGACTGCTTCCTTTGAGAGCCTGTAAGCTGAACGAATCAATTGACTTTAGCTGCTCCTCATACGTCTTGCCCTTGAGGCCTTTCCCCATCTTGGTTGCTCTGCTCTGTACATACTGTAACAGTTTGATGCCCTTATACTGAGGTGCCCAAACCTACGCATGGTACTCAAGGTGGGGCCACATTAGTGCAGTGTGGAGGGGGACGATCACTTCCCTCAAATGGCTACCTGTGGTCTGCTTGATGCACCCCAAGAAATGGTTGGCCCTTTTGCCTGCCAGCATCATACATTTTGATTGCTATAATTTGTATATACTTAAGTACTAGCTAACTCTGCAGGAGCAGAATTACACCAATGCATCTTGAAGAAAATTTTCTTCTGGAACACCAATGTACTGGCACATGGTAATAACATTATAAACGTAACACAGAAAAATAGTCACTCCTCATCCACATTATACAGCACAACATGAAATATAATCTCTTTTTTTCCCCCAAATAAAATACAGAAACACTGTAAAAAACAAGTCAGAAAATACAAGATGCATTCAGTATTCTTTTCACTCCTTAAGGCCATCTTTCTTCTATTCATTCTGCTACATTTGGATACTTTTAGTTTTGCCATTTAGCAAACCACCCTAATGCCACCAAGCTTCTAGCTGCCCCATGAGTGGTATCTTATGGACAGGGCGGCTGATAGATGAAAACACATTTCCTGTATATGCATAGAGCAGGAAAGAAACTAAATCTAAAATCAGATGCTGAAAGACACCCAGTTGCAGGCAGAAGTAAAATAAGCCCTAAAATGAACCTACACTGTTTAAAAAGAAAAGAGCGCTATTGGATGTGACTGAGGTAACTAAGACAATTGATAGGAGGTAGAAGCCTATGACATCCTTTTATGGGAAGATGATGAAAACAGGTAAATTATTCAGGTAAAAACCTTAGAATAATTCAATCAAAACAAATGACATCC
The DNA here is from genome assembly GCA_013389885.1 of Geococcyx californianus. NCBI lineage: Eukaryota > Metazoa > Chordata > Aves > Cuculiformes > Neomorphidae > Geococcyx > Geococcyx californianus. The sequence continues at coordinate 10,819 of VWPV01005661.1, forward strand.
TTACAAAGATATGTCCTGATAGACCACTACAAAAAAGAGTAGTAGAAAGGTAAAGAAATTTTATGTTATATGCAAAGTGAAGAAGTTAATAGGATTTGCAAAAACATTTATAACAGTACTGTAGTAATTTGTCTAAAATTACCTCAGCCTTGAGGCCTTGCAGCTACCCATCCATCCAACGAGGACTTCTGACCAGGACTTTTACAAGCAGAAGCTAATCAATTGGGTATTATGATTACAGCATGAATTGTCCTATCATACATAACTTTTTCACTTCACAGAACTCATTCTTTGCCTTTGCAAAAGCACCTCGGTAAACTAAATCTCATCTTGAAGTATATTTTTGAAAAGCACTATTTCTAGGATTCAAATTTTCCCTAGAAATCAAGTAGGATTTCTTTGGAAATTATTTTTTCCTTATTTGTAAAAATTAGTAACCCTTCTGCACAGGTACATTAAATATTACCATCAGACAAAAAAAAAAAAAAAATCTGAAAGATAGGCCAATAAGTAACATTTATTTTTGTCTGGTTTGGCCTTCCTGCACTTAAACGTTGGAAATGGGCAGGTGGTCAATATTTTAGTTCTTCTTTAGGCTCTTCACTAAACTGATTGCACTTATTACTCAGCTGCACTTGTTTTTGTTTGAATTTTAGTGAGGCTCGTGTACATCATACTGTCAGCTTCTCAGCATAAATGGCACAAAAATACCACATATAAACTGATTGAGGATTTCCTTATAAAAATCATATTGTCAACACTTCTATTTCATGCTCCAATCTGGGGCTGTTGACATTGTCAGAAAGCTGAAAGAAAGTAAAATACGGAGACTCTTATGGCTTTTTTTGAATATTCTGTCATCCAGGTCTTGGAAGAACAGTCTTCATTGTCTTAACAAAAATAATTTGTTGCCCAAAGACTGTAAGCAAAGTGAGAGACTACGGAGAGAAGAAAGATTTAATGCACAAGTACTTTCAAGTTCACAGGAAAACGGAACAACTTTCCTGTTTTATTTACTTCTCCTTTTTGCTGAAAGGGGAAAGAATTGTTTAGAGTAAATAAAAGTAGGTTACCTCATCTTCATCAGTCCACTAAAAAGTCTGATTTAAACTAGTCCAAAAAATGTTTGCAACTAACACATTGAGGAAGTGCTAAGTATTGTCTTTAAATCCTTTATTGAGCATAAATCTACTTAAACTGATCTATTTCCTAAAATAAGACATACATCTAGGCCAACATTTCCAAGAATAACACTATCTAAGCAACCAAATATTTCCTAATTTTTTCCCTTGTTTCTTTTTCAATTTTATGCACATCTATAAAATTCAAATGGCAAAATGCAACTAAGCAACAAAGAAAAGTGTCAGAGCTGAAAATAGTTTATGAAAGATATAATACAAGCCTTAAATATTTGCATAAAAGAATTATGTATACAAGCAGCATTAAACAGCTATACCTGGAGGGTACAGACAGTCAATTCAGAAATTACTTTCAGTGTCTTCTACATTCTGGAGGCTATTAGAATTCACATAAAACTGCAATTTTGCTAGGCTTGAATATGTCACATTAATGTGCCTTCATTTTTTATGTATTGTGTGAACAGCAGCAGAGAAAACAATACTGAATAATCATTAAACAACTGAGGAAGATTATGTATAGACTGTATTTTAAGAAAACGTTTTACTGTTCCTCTTTCTAAGATGTCTTCTTCTTACCTCATGTTTCAGAAATAAAAATAGGCTTAATCAAAATCTTCAACAATTCAACACTATTAGTTAGGACAAACTATGAGAAAAATGAATTAGTTATAAAACTAGATTAAGCAAACAATAACAACAAAACAAAATTGCAGTTAACAATGGTGAAAAATGGTCCACTGTCACCACTCAACGTTTCTGTGGTTTATATGCTTAAATAGATTAAGAAAAACGTTCAACTCCTAAGCAAACTATCAAAATATATAAATACACATAGAAAAATTAGTTGAAATGTGCACGACAAAATTGAAATCCATAAATTTTATTCAAGCTAAACATTCATTATTTTCCTCTCCCCAAATGTATGTAAATTTAAGACATGAATTTATTTCTGATAGGTATTTTGACATTCCCAACAATTACCACATCACTAAACAGCCAAACCCAAACACATGCAGCAAATGTGCCCTTGTTCCTTTGTGCATTAACTCAGGCTGGCAATACATGCATGAAGTTAAAAATCTGAGCATCACGTTCGGGTCCCTCTCATTTTTCCTTAAAGCCAAAAAAAAGAAAGGTTATAGAAATTGCTCAATACATTTAAATTTATGGAAGACACGCATGCACAGAGCAAACTACAATGTTTAGAGGATCTAGAAAAAGGTAGTGTAAAATGCTCTGGGCAGTCTCTGCAAAAATATACACTCCTATCATCAGAAAGGCATCCCCCTCGGTTCTTTATCAATTGATTTAATACCTTCTTCTCTGGTTTTCCCCATTTCTGAACCTCACTTTTTTGCTTCCTCATACCACCATGTCGCCTAACAAATAAAAAACATGCCTAAAATAGATTTTTTCCAGTTTTTCTGTATCTTTACCTAAATTTGATGTTTCTTATGTCATTACTTTGTTTCTTCTATCGTTACCCATATTATACCTCTATGCAATGTTACTGATGTATATAAATTACTGATATATAAAAAATTTCCAGGGAGGTGGTGGAGTTGCCATCCCTGGAGGTGTTTAAAAGATGGGTAGATGAGTTCCTTAGGGACGTGTTTTAGTGGGGAGACAGGCACAGTTGGACTCGATGATCTCAGAGGTGTCTTCCAACCTTATGATTCTATGATTCTATGAAAATATAGATATAGTCACTTCTATTGTATAGCGCAAGGCCAGAATTCCTCCTTAAAACTCTCAGGACCATGACAGCTACCAAGGCACTGCTTGCCTTTCAAGGTCCTGTGCACTAAAAGGTACCAGAACCATCTGGGTCATTATGTTTATGTTCTTGTTTGCCCCACATGCTCCTCTGGACAAATTATTCTGCTAGCCTCAATACCCATACCTAGGTTGAAATAAATTTAAACTCTTTCTTACCTTATGCACAGAGACTCTATATAACTAAGCAATCCAGTTTTCTCACATTTCTGTGCTCATGGAGCATCCTGCTTTTTATGGTAGCTACTTGATAAAAGATCATTGACCTCGAAGCACTCCTTCGGCAACATCCTACAAGGATCTTACCTGATGCCTGGTACTGAATAAAGGCACTTTTGCTCATAAAGTCAAAATAGCCTTCAGAAGATGGCCCGCTGGTTATCTGCCATGTAAGAGACGTAACAGATTTTTCTTGAAGTTTTAACTTTAATGCATGTATGACCTGTGCTCTTTAATATTTCCTCTAAGAAGTAGTGGTTCTCCTGATGTTTTTCAGCCTTACACAGACTTCAGCACACGGCAGGGTTTTAGAAGCAATTAATATTTCTGGATTTTTCCAGAAAAACATCAGTCCTTCATCAACTGAAAAGATTAAACTACACAATCAGTCAATGATTAATTCTTTGCCAATGGCCAGTTAATAAGGAAGCAGCTCAATGGCATTAACTGACATTTACAATTCTTTACTTCCATAACAATGTTAAACCTCAATTAATTAAAAAATAATGTTTGGTTATGTTTTCAAAAGAGTCATCCTTATTTTCATAAGATCTATATGTCTAATCACACAATACTCTAATTATACTGGTGAAATGCTAAACTGGTAAAATAGATTAGAAGAATACTCAAGGAAACACTAGGTAATATTTTTATTAAATAGTGGATGCATTAACTATTTCTTTAAGGTAATGTCTATTAATTCCAGAGGACACACCTCTGCGTTTCACAATGGTTCGTGTAACTTTATTGGAAAGCTATGCCCTTTGCTCCCTTGTTCAAACTTCCATTTCAACTAATACAGAATCACAACATCTATTAACTGTATGGAAAACTCATTCAACCATCCAAAATTATGCATTGACCCCTATTACCTTCAGCTAATTGACACTATATTTTAATTTCAATGTGATCTTCATTAATTAAAGAGGTCAGTCTTTCCACTGAAGGACCAAGTTGCAGAATCTTCAAGAACATATTCAACAACAGAGAATAGTGACAAAACAGGCTTTCACATACAAAAAGAAAATCAGAGACAAGGAAAAAAATAATAAACTTTCCCAATTTTTAGCTGAAAGAGAAAGCAAAATGCAACCTCTGTCTTCAAAAGTATATTTTAGTAGCGTGCTGTGTTTCAACTTAATTTCTTTTTTTACAACTTTTTATATCTGTAGTAACTTCAGTTTAATTAAAACAATCAAAGTGAAGACAAGACCTTCCTGCAGTACAATTTTAATAAATGGTATACATGTCCCAATTATATCCAGGAGACCAGAAATCAAGAAGAGAAATACGAAAAAGGGATATGCTGCTTGAGGAGCAGTGTTGGAACCATTTTCTGAAAAAAAAAGCCTGAATTTCTAGAACTGTCATCATACTAAAATTTTTCCAGGTGACAAAATCCACTTCTCTCTGTGACCTCCAGTCAACTAACCTTTTTTCTAAGAAAAGATCCCAGAATACTGAGGAATTGATAACTAAAAGAGACCTAAGAAACAAGGGATTCTGGAGGAAGCAGCTGGAGAAAAGACAGCTTAAAAACCATTCTGGAGATATCATTAATAAACACCACATATTTAATTCTAATGTATCAAACCCTAATGAATGGAATAAATTCACCCAAAAGGTCCAAAATAAATTACTTTTTTTCTCAGTGCTGCAACTCACCTCTGACACACAACTCTCAGCTGCCACAATAGATGAAGCTTTGTAATATTCCTGTGCGAATGCTGCCTCTGGAGGAATGGGAAGTTCCTAAGATGCAATACATGTTCTGCAGTGCAATGCATGGAAAACCACCACCTTTATAGTTTCTATTTATTACATAAGTTTCAGAGAGTAGTGCTGCAAAATGCACACTATCATGTTTTGATGTGTCAGTTCTCAAAACAAGATTCTTTTTACCAAAACTATGGTAGATTTATAGATAAGAAAGCAATAACATAGGGAGAAGCATGTATCATAACCTGTATTTTATGAGAGCCAAGACACAAACCCTTAAAGTGTTCCTTCCATTTATCTAATCACAAAAGTCAGCAAATTCTCATCTCCTACAGATAAGAAATGATGAAAATACATATTAATCATTCCACAGCATGGAATTAGAAGCCTGATCTTAAATCTAATTTGGTGTTCTGACTAAGAAGTCTGACTACTACATTTTTGTAGAATGAAGAGAAATAAAAACATAAATTCAAAACCAGTATTTTGGAAAAACAAGGAGGAAACTGGATAAATATTATGTATTAAAAAAGAAAACATATTTGTTTATAAATTTGGTTTCCCAAAACTTTTCAGTTGAGAAAAAAATCTAACCATCTGCAATAAAAACATTTGGAAAATATAATGTTATATTTCATTAGTATAATTAAAATACAACAACTAAATTATAGATTTCCCATAATTATACCTATAAGAAATACAAAAGAAGGTTTCAGCACTGGATGTGAAGGAAAATATTATGTGTAGCAGGGTCTGGTTTCTGCAAACACTTTTTAGAAATGTGTGTTTACTTTGCTTTTAATTTGCAGATCGAGTGTTCCAAGAATTAAGACTTGTGAGGTTCTTGGGTTTTGTTTCCATTAGCAATAATAATTTTCTTTTATATCACTTGCAGTAGCAAAGAAACTGATGATCTGGAACTATTGTAAATGAACAGCTAGCAGACATTCCCTTATCCCCTCTTATTTCTGTATTATTCATTTTTATATATACATGCATACCTACACACACACACACATATACACACGTGTATATAAGTATATATTGATATATACATATTTACATCCTTTATATTTATACATTTATATATTTATATATTTATATACAATTTACAGCCTTTCCTAATAAAGTGGCTTAGGTATTATAGCTACATATTGGTTTGGCTGTCTTCTTAATTGAAATTACCCTTTCCTGACCACTCTCTTCTCTTACACATTCATTCAAGTGTAAGATCAAAATCTTAGCTGGAAGGACACAATTTGATGGCTTATGAGAAGAAAAAATGTTGCATCAATTCAAGAGGATGGGGCCAGAATCTTTTCAGTGGTGTCCAGCGACAGGACAAGGGGTAACGGGCAAAAACTGGGTCACGGGAAGTTCCATTTTAACATGAGGAAAATTTATACTGTGAGTGTGACAGAACACTGGAACGGGCTGCCTAGAGGTTGTGGAGCCTCCTTTTCTGGAGATATTCAAAACCCACCTAGACATGTTCCTGTGCAACCTACTTTAGAACTAGATGATCTCCACAGATCCCTTCTAATCTTCACCATTCTATGATTTTGTAAGATGTTATCCTTCCCTGGAACACTCTGGATAATTAACCTAACCATGCATCTGATATGTGAAACAAGCATCCAGAAATCTTAAAAAAATTACACTATATTTTCTGTCTTTTTTTACATAGCTTCAACAATCCATTCTTAGAATTTAATATGATTTGCTATATTTCCGTTTTGCTATAGCTACTAAATGCAAATAGACTTTCATGTTTTTAAACATAAAAGTACTGCATGAAGATTTTAAAATCATCTTGGACTGTGGGATCCAGAGAGACACTCAAAGGCTGACTGGCAGATTCAGATCATTGAAGCGTTTTTCCTAACTTCCTATTTGGAAACACTTCAACTTCTGGTGTTTGGAATCCAAGAAGATAAAAAGGAAAAAATGAACCCAGAAAACTGTAGCGGTACAATCTGGAAAGTGCCACCTTCATGCTAACAACGCACACTGACCATTGCTAGCTCTACTGCAAAAGCCAGCCCAGAAAACAAAGGATTAAGCCTGCTCCCTGCTTCAGACTGCAAAGGTTTTCAGTCTTTACATTTACTGCCTTCAGGGACTTTTATATTGCCAAAAAGCAGAGGAGTCTGACTACATAAAATATTGAATCTTTTTTTCCAAAGATTTATCATTCCAAATCTTTAGCATTTTCTTTTCCAAAAAAAAAAAAAAAATTATAGTCATTCTGAAAAAATAACACTACCAGCATCTTTGTCTCTTTTGATCGGTGTCAGTCAGAAAATGGCAATCAATATTGTGAGAGTGCATGCTACACTTTAATTTTGTATTTCACATCTAAATTTGCATAAATTATGATGCCTAATAAGCAAATATTTTCATGTATCAGGTAGAAGTTCATGCAGTAAGTTGAACTTTGACCAGTTCAAAACTGAAGCTTGACATGGAAATACGAAAGTTCCTCAGAATTCCAGAAGCCTATAATTATATATTAGGTTTATTCAGGCACTATGTTTTTTTTAATGAACTGACCAGATTTCAAAGGTATAAAGCCAAGATTCAAGTTCCTTTCATCATATAATATTTCACTTTCAGAAGTACAGCTATTTATATTCTGACTTTCTGGTTTTATGTCTAGCTATTTCTGTTTGTCTTACATACAGGAAAATAAGAGTACCTCCAAACAACCCAGCCATTCCATGACAGAAACTTGTTAGTTACAGGTTATAGATGACCATGTAGCTGTTCCCACTAGATTAAGCCTCACAGCACATTCCATGTGCATTTGACATCACAACATTGCTAATACCTCTCATAAATATCTGAGCAAATTCACACAAAGTAGCTTTGTGAGTAATGATGTTGTACATTATCTAAAGTATCTAATTAAGAAAGACCCGCTCTCTGTAAAGCAAAGTGAACTAACACAGAACAGCAGAGCAAAACTTTGCTCCCAATAGATTTTATTAAAATAATGATATCCTTTTTGGTTCTTTGATCAATAATCTGATAAAAATAGTCATTAAATTGTCATCAGCAACTGTATACTGAACAAATATCTTACAACGAATGGTGGAGTAGAATCTTTATAAAGCTAGCATTTCAGGCCATCTGAAAAGTTATATACATGGCTTCTAAAACTCTTACAAAAACCATGCTTATTTATATTTAAATATTTTCAAGTACTCAAAAAGAAAAGCAGCTCTGTTAGTGCTCACCAAATTGGACACTGACCCAAAAGGATCAATAAATATTAAACTTTGCCTCTGGCACTTTAGGTACCACCATTATTCCAAATATCATGTCCTAATCCACCAGCACCTTGGTCTCTGATACCACAGAGTACTTGGTAGGTTTAACTACCTTTAATATTTTCCAGTTAACTTCTCAAAAAATGAATGGGAAGGGCAGACTAGTGTAGGATGTGAGTTAACACCAATAAAAGAATGTTTAATTTGTAACTTAGAGCAAAATGGCAGTGCCCCACTTGAAAATATTTCTAGGCCTCAATTTTCAATGTATTGTAAAATTGAGTGATCATATGTTTTAAATATTCACAATCTTTAGTAAGTTTAATAAGCAAGGCAATTTTATTTAAACATGATAACACGTGCCCTTACACATTTCGGAATAAGAAACGAAGACGACTTGTTTATTTGCTGAAACTCCTATAAATAAGACCACGAGTTGCAATACTTCTCTAGTTTCCTCTGAAAAGCAGAATGAAGTAGAAAAAAAAATCTCTGATATAAATATCCTCAGTAATTGTTTTTTTCTGACAGACATCAGAATCACCCGTTTGATACATCTGTAGAGCCACAAAGTATAGAGATATACTGCCATTTAAAATAATTGTTAATGTTCTTGCTCTGACATAGTAACAAAGTACCTCATTATCTCAGGACTGCCCATACTTCAAGGAAATTTGACACGAGTGGTTACTACAGCTCATCATGCTCACTGAAAGATGCAAGATCTGTTGTGACATAGGATGTGCTAATGTAAGAATACAGCTAAAGAAGAATACGCTGTCATGATTTAGAGCAAAACTTCCCATTGATTGCTTCTTTAAATACTAAAAGAATGGTTTGAGAAAAGGCAGGCTTCTGGCATCCCTATTAATGTTAAGCACTGCCTTATGTCAGGAGAGTTCAAATGAGTTTCTGAAGTATTATTTGTACTTAAAATTCGAACCACAGACTTCAGCCCACAGCACTCTGGGGTTTGGCTGACAGGAAGGCTGGCTTAAAGTATGCAATTAAATCCTAGCCTCGATCAGCGCAAGAATAAACAAACTCGCTGTACTAGATGTAATAGCATGGCAAATTTCCTCTTCGGAAGTTCTCAGACAGTCGAGTACAAGACAGAGGAAACACAGCACAAGCTGCAGCTCATCACCACAGCTGCCACCATACTACAGTCATATCTTCACTATACATTAACACAGTTCAAGAAGCAGATAAATTTTTATTGCTCCACTTACTGAACCATGAACGGCCAAGTCTCCTTCCATTTCTTCTACTTACAAAAGACATTAGGTGCAATAGTTTGTGTTCTCCATACCAGCAGGGCATTCAGATGCACTGTCTACACAATAACTACCCTTTAATGACTAAATAGTCTCAGTCTGATAGAATCATGCATGATTTATTTTGGAAGTCACACAGCAATCTAGAGACAGGATTGTCTTATTTCAAAACATCTTAAAGCGCTGGTTTTCAAGTAGGTTATTTCAGCTCTCATCCTCAACAGCAGTTTATTCTACTCCTTCATTCCGAGCAAGATAAAAGTCTTAATTTGAAACTACCATGATTTTGTGCTACTTAATAGTTAAGACATTTTGAGGGCTTAGGTGTAACACCAGTGACAACATCTCAGTCTGGTGTAGCTTAAGATCAGGAGTTTTCTTGTGACAAAGAAATATAAAATATACCACATCGCTGTTCTCCCCCTCAGTATCATCTGAAACTGCAGTAAATCACTCTACATCATCATCCAGATCATTAATTAACGTAACATGAAACAGAACCAAAGGAAGATTGTCCCAGAGCTTCATTTAATATACTCTCTCAGAGAGTGAGTACTCCAAACAAATTTTCTATATATTATTCTTCTTATGTTACAGGAGTTTTGAATAGAGTATGGTCATGAAAGTCATGCTGAACTCTGCATATATGGCATATGTATATGTTAGGGTTGGGTTTGTTTTCAGAGCTTTCACATGGCCTGAAACCTGGCCACCTTCAACAAATTCTGTTGTCTTATTCTTCTCACTGCATTCTAGGACTACAGCTCAACTTTGTGATTCTTTCATCTGGTACTTTACTAGACATTTTACAAAAAGAGAAGAGCTAAGGTATTATAAATCTTTGCTGTGTAAAGAGAGGCAAAATATTTTCCCTTTACAGTTATTCGGTGTTTTACTTGTCCATTGAAAATTCTTGAGTGCAACTGCTAAAACCTTTGACATTTCCCAAGTTTCTTAAATGTCAGGGGATGAAGTTCAACACACTCAGCTAGCACGAAAACCTCTAGCTTACCTGAGCATTCTCTGAATCCCTTTTCCCCTTAGTTAAGGATGAAACAAGTTCGTTGCTAGAAGTTGTTCTATTAGACACCAGTAGTAACTCCATTAGTGAAGACCAGAGCATTAAGCACATCAGCCTTCCCCTCCATTACCTGTGAAGTGACATTCTGCTGTCCCACACTGTGGCAGGACTTAATCGTTGCTTGCAGTCTTCTCACTACTAATATACTTACAGAGGAAACTGGTAGTTTTCTTGAGTTTGGTTCCTAATTTCATTCAGTTCTGTGATCATCCTAATATTGGCTTTGAAATTAGAGATATCAACCAAGGAGTCGGAAGGGATGGTTTAATGTCCCACATCTACCTTTCTCTGTTTATGACTCTTACTTATGTAAATGCTGAATAAAATTTTAGCAAGGATATCCCCAACCCTTTGGCTTAGATAATCTAATTTTCCTGTTGAAAAGTGGTTTTATACCTTTGCAGTGCTGAAATATATTGATTTGATAATCATCCCTAGAGAGCAATGACACTGAAGGAAAAGCCAGATCCCTCATGAATTAAGATATTTCAGGTAATAAACAGCACTGCACTTGGCCAGACTGAACACTGACAAAGCAAATATTTGGAGATAGAAATTTAAATTACTTTTTCTTTTGTTGGAAAGAGGATTCGCTGTAAATGCATATTATCAGTTGCCTTCAGTGCCACTTCTGAAATCAATTCTTTTACAGCATGTTATTGCTTCAGGCACAACAGTTGTGTCTAACACATTGTCACTGTTCTCTAAACCCATTATTTATCACAGACTTCCTCTATACTAGCACTGAGACTTAATACTCTAGTGGCAAAATGACATAGTCTAGTAACCATGCCAGATACAACTGATACCAATCAGCCTGGCCTGGCAATGGAGCTGTGCTCTTCATAAAATTCCAATAAAGTCTATTTGTAGCACATGTAGCTACAAGTAGCACCATGTAGCACCACAGCTGATTTTTACCATAATTATCTGCACAATCTGGTGCTTGTTCACACTGTCCTCACCAGAAGTCTTTGGTCTATCTACAAACAAACTATAGCAAGATCTGTTCCCTTCATGACATTATTCATTTTCAGCATGAGTAGCCACTTATGTTTCCTAAGCATAGATTTTTATTTCAAATTCCTGCACTTGACTCTGCTCAACCTCTTTCTCTACAAATTCTGGATGACGTAAGCATGAGACACAACCCACAGTGCAGCATAGGCAAAAACGCAGGATCTGAAGTGCCCGTCTTCAGCACTGGGCGAGAAATGGAACCTTCTCACAACAGGAAGCGGAGGAGACAGACGAGCATCCTAGTATGAACCAGTTCCCAGAATGACTCAGATTAATACAGTGCTAATGAGGTAATGTCCCTGTCACACGTACACAATAACATTTGTGACAAATATGGATAACTGAAATGCATCCATAATACAACTATTAATTTACAGAGGTACAGTTTTGCAGACTGGACACTGATTCTTAGGCTATATTTGCCCAGAAGCACAGACAAAGATAAACTATATCCTGAGTCCTTTTTTCCTGTTAGTAAGAGTTGCTTATGCAACTTACCTGCATCAATAGGTCCCACTGTCATAACTTTAAATTTCAGAGTAACCAGAAGAAGTTATTAAAATTATTAATAGTCTGAAACAAAGGTATTGTTAATTCAACTGCTCTGTTGAAAGTCACAGTTTATTACAGTTTCTATATATTTTAAAGGAATCAGCTACTTCAACCTTCCTATTTCATTAACACTTAATGATTAATGACATTTTTCACAGAAATGAGCAACCATTTAAAATATACATTGCAATTATATTACTATTTCTCACTTACAGATCTTCAGTATTCTGATTTAGGAACAAACCCCCGTGACTTAAGCAAGCACTCGCACAACATTGACAGTAAAAACACTCGATTTTTTTATCCATACAAATTTTTCAATAAACTGTTGTTAAATTCATATAGATAGAAATATGTGTGTGTTTGTGCATTCATGAGTGGGTAGATATCTGTAATTAGTTGTGAAACAGGAAAGGAAATACTTAAACAAATTCTATCAGATATTGTTTAAATCATTCTACTCGTTTAGGGTCTGTATAATTGATTTGTTCTGGTACTGTGCCCTTAACTGACCCATGTACCTAGTGAATTATTTTATTCATCTACCTGTTGAGTCCCCAAATGAATTTTACATTCTTGACTCACTAAGTAAAAGTTTACTCCCAGCTACACAGAATTTTAGCAGAATCGATTTACAGCCCCCCTCAATCTCAAACTTCTATTTGTAAAGAAAAATTACTATTTTTTTAAAAAAATGCAAAGTCCACAGTTTACAACTTTTTCAAAAATGTTTTCTAAAGATATAGCTATGATAGGTGTTAAGGAGTCTAGCAAACAAGTCTTTGACAGGGTACTCCCTACAACAACACTGTGTTAAACCATCTTCTTCCTCCATCTTCTCACTCCCAAAAGTTCGAAAAAATTCAGAGTTCTGAAAAGTATCCTCCAAAAACTATGTAAAAAGCAATCTATCAGAAATCCTGAACTATATTAAAATACCTCATTTATTTGTTCTGTGCAGTGACACAGTAGAAAAAGCTTCCTCACGGTAATGCAGTTACCTTGCTAACCAGCTCGGATCCAGCCACAGGACGAGCACATATTTGTGCATCTAAATTACACATTTCTCTCAGCCAGTAGACAGCTATTCTCCCAGCTAAAACTGGTACCAGCCTTTCTGAATTATCTCAATGCTGTTCACATGCCATTACCCAAGCCTAGACCAGAGTACCAGAAAGACACTGGCAAATAATGACACTGACCTGACTATTATGAAGCTGAAGCTCAGAGATTACTAGGGTGGCATTTCCCTTTGCTTTTGCTTCGGGGAATATAACACAATTTGGAGTCTCTTCAAAAAGAATGTCATGGCTTTGGCTTTGTTTTTCTTATTTTCAAATTTCAGTTCAATTTACTAAAATAATAGCAATAAAGGACTTATTATCATGATAAGACATAACACCTCTTATAAAAATGTATTTCTCTTCACTGTCATTATGTCTTCAGTTCTTCCCTGAAGTTCAGCCAACATGCTAAGGGCTTTGTATTTGTTATTGCTAACTACAGTTAGAGAACAATATATTCGAGACAATTTTGCCTGCAGTTTGAGCTACCATACTTGCAACATGTTTTGAAGTCTTAGCCTGTAATCCAGTTCCTATGTGATGTACCTAACTCTTCTGTATTATGCAAGGGAGCCTAAGAACCTTCTGTATAAAATAACTGCTCGTGTACCTTAAAGGTAAGGCACTCATTTTAACAATCAAAAATATTACACATCTACTGCTTAATCAGCATATCATCAGAGAATGCTGATTCTATAAACAAAATATTTGCAACTTTAGTGAGTGAAAAGTGACTTTGATTATATATTCTAAGTTATATATTTTTGTCTAATTTTACAAGACTGAAATTACATGCCAGATATCTGTAGATTAATAAAGGTAAAGTATAACTTGATGAAAAATAAAATTTAGTATGTGCATGACAACTATCTTTAAACAACAACTGCTCTCCAAGATTTCAGCATTCTCTCACCCATAAAAATCACCTTACTGTACAATGGAATGAAAGTATTAATGTCCACAGAAATTATGCAATGCAGGTTTAATATTTTATATTTTAGGAATTTTACCATTTGATAATAAATGGAATTTGAAGACTACAGAGTATTCTGAAATTCAAGATTTATTCATGTTTTCTTTAAATATTTTCACCAAAGTACTCAATTTAAATCAGATTAAGATGTAAAACTACACAAAAGATTAGTGCAGTTTTGAATATCAGCAAATCAAAGTTGCTATGTTCTATAAAACAACAATTGAACTCCCTGCTGCTGGATATATTCTTATTCAATAATTTTATGATAAATCTTCACCTGATACATGTGCTTGGCAGAAGGCATCACTTCACTCTGTACTTTGCATACTTTTGAGTCTTGAATAATGATTAGAATTATTTTAAAACCAAAATGTAATGGTGCAAGCAGATCATATAGATAATATCTCTCCTGAAACAAACCAGCAACAAAAGAAGATGGCTTGTAGGGTTGGCATTTTCTTAGCATTCATCTGTAGTAATAAGCCACCCAGGGAGTTAGCTAGTCATTGAAAGGAAAACAGTCCCTCAACCCTAATAGGATTTGAAGGTTTATCTTTAAATAGTGACTTATTACTGAAACTTTTAGCAACTACAAAAACAGTGCTGAAAATATATCCTAATACGTCAATATCATTTACAAGTTTAAATAAGATTTATTTAATCCACTACTGAATAATGAAAGGATAATTCAGATTTTTAAAAATTATTTCTTAAAGTAGCAATTTATGGTTAAACTCTGCCTGTGCACTGGTTTATATTTGCATGCTAGGGCAAATGTTCTTGGTAGTTAAACACAGGATTATTGCCTGGTGTACTCAAAAAGGAATGGTTGGAACTAATTTTCTGTCAAATACATTTTTATCATCAATACATAAACTAGAGGAGCCTGCTATATCTGAAGTATTCTGGAATCCCAAAAATCTACAGCTATGTCTAAAAGAGGAGTGAACAAATTGTTCCTGACAAAATCAGCAACAAAGCCCTATATCACTTCAGCATCAAGTCCTTAAGAAACATCTCTGATGAGAACTGCTTTCTATTGATATCAACAGGCAAAGTTGTATACCAACTGTATGACACTGGCAAAATTTTAGGATGAAATTGGGGGAATCGGTCTATTACTTTCAACAGCGCATATTCCCAAATCCACGGAATTACATTTATTTCATGGTTACAACTACACTGTACTTTATCAGCTACTTCCTTCCATTAATAGATGTAAGCTGAAAAGAGTTAGTAAAGCTTTTACAGTCAGAGAACCCAAGTGTTCACTAAATAAAAAAGTTCTTTTTGCTAAAGTAAACCATCACAAAAGATGTATATCTTTGTCAGTCTTCTTTTCACATTGCAGCTGTATTCAGCCAGACTGGTACTCCAGCCTATTTCTGCAGTCAAGGAATAGATACAGCCTTCTCTAAAGGACAGTTCATCAGTCCATCCCTCTTAAAAAATGAGGAATATCCAGACTCGTTGTGTTGTACTGATTGCCTAGATGGCTAAGGACATCTAGGCCAAAAGGATCATCTCCGTCCTTCCAATGCAACATCACACTGAACCCACGCAACAGCAGCATACAAAACCTATCCCAGATCCATTTCTGAAATTACGTTCTGCATTCCCGAGGGCTTTGACTGTAAAAAGTTATAAGGTAAATTGAGCTAAAGGAATTTCTAAAAAGAACCAGTCAGAAGCATGTTAAAACATTTCAGCATAATTTACGGGTGGCAATTGTATTGATGTGATGTATCATTTATGAATATAACCAGTTTTTTCATTAGCTTTTCAGAGTTAATTTCAACAAATGAATTCATGTTTAAAACTCCCTGTACTGTACAACACTGAGCCCTACATCCATGAAGAACATTTGGCAACAGTAAAAGGGTTTGTGGGTTTAGTTGACATTTTATGGCTTAAGGTAAAAGAATTAAACAAATGGGATTTAAGCTTGTTTGACTTTCTAGATACCCTTCAGTTTATATGCTAAATCTGTCCTAACTTTTCAGCAATAAAACTGTGTTGCCTTAAAGCCTGCTACCAGAATTATATAGCTCTGAGTGGCTTCACAACATACCAACAGTTTTTAATTGTGGGTAACCATGTTCTTGTTTATGTTCTCTGATTTCAAGTTAGGGAACAGTAATGGAAATACTTTCATCAGAATACATATTTCACTGAGCATTTTGCTGAAATTAAAGAAGCTGACAGTTAGTTGCAAATGTGATATAAAAATAAGGAACCTGGAGTGTTTAACATCTGAAGTAGCAACATTTCCAGAGCACATTTCTCTGAAACTTTTCACCTGACAAAGTAAATATTCTTTACAGAATATTAGATCTCACATCTTCTCATGAACTTCTCATGAATTCAAGTCAAAAGCATAAAGTAGGTTTTACCTTTAAATTTTCAACACATCTACACTAAGGCCTTCCAAAACAGGAGACTACCTATTGTTACGATACATTAATAGAAGTTAGCATTTTTAAACTGATTAAATTTAAGAACATCTAGATTGAGCTCTTGAATCTGACACACTTCTGTTAAAATAATATGTAAATATACATGTATCAAATGTAGATCTATTTAATTTCTCTTGGTTTCCATTTTCCAAGCACAAAATAAGAATAATAGTTCTTCCTCTTATTGCCTATCTCATGGACCAGGATTACGCACTACTTGGAACAAAAGAGATTTTTGAGAATTTGTGAGTAAAATGAATGTTCCGATCTCTAGTGATCTGATATTAACTACTATTGTAATAATACACCACAAAATGTTAAGAACTCTAAATCTGTTGAAAGCAAATACTAAGACAGCTTCCTGAGGCCGTAAAGCATTTTTTTTCTGTTTCCCTGTACTGAAAAGTCTAATCATAATGGAAGAATTTTCACAGTACAGGGGTTCCAAATACACACCTGTTGCACCTGATCCAAATTCATTCAAATTTAAACTCATAGCTTTAAAGCTTAAAGGTAATGATAGTTATTAGTAGTACTATTTAAATTACAACCAAGACAACTACATGAAAATCTTGATCCTGATGACGTCAATGCGAAAACTCACATAATCAGTGGAGACAAGCTGACACATTAGGTTATTCGCATTAAGATGCTTTGCATTCAAGGCAGTGCAACAGATCTGAACTACACTGAACAACTTTTCATTTAGACATGAGTCCATCACACCTGCGGTGTTAGAGTCAATTGAACAAGAAAATGGCTAAACTTTTATCTTTTGCTCTTATCATTCTTGGTCTAGGTCTAGGTCTAGGTCAGTCATAACTAACTGCATTTTTGAGCACATAATTTAAGAAATCAGCTGTAGGAACTGAAAGCAATACATAGATTTCAAAATAGAACAGATTTTGGTTTTCATTTGCTTTGACAAATTTTAATCACCCAGGCTAGAGAAAATAAGGAGCATACTGCTAATTTAATGTGTAATGGACCCTAACGTATCCATTTAAAAACATCGGAAGAAATAGTGGGGTAAAACAGTTTACCTAAAGATACAAGGAATTCTTTTGTTTGTTTTCTGTGTGTGTTTTTTTAAAGGAGGAATATTTTTTGTGGCAAGAGACTTCTCAGTTAAACTGCAGTTGTCTACTATAAATTTATTGAGCCTGATGAGAGCAAACACAAAGTCTGTGCTACCCTGGCACCATCAATCAAGGTGCTAGGTAGTAAAACATTGCATCTTAAGCTTCTTGATTGAGAATTCCTCATGTGCTTGCTTGCTGAGACATGGAATGCATGCTGATGCAGCCGTGGATGAGGAAAAGTAGTGTGATAAGATGACAATTTATTTCCTACGAGATCAAAAAAAGATCAAAAATTGTTGACTAATGACAGCTCTAATGGGACTATGAAACATTTTATTAAAAAGTCAAAGTTCTGATTACCTTATCTTCTGCAATTTATCACTCTTTTCTCTCAGGACTTATCATCTTTGCAAGACAACCTCAGAAGTCCGGAAAAAAATCTGTAAATTAGCACTCTGAAGTCGAAATAGTACTTGTACCACATGTAAGGTTATGTCAGAATCTTGGGGAGCAAGTAAAAATGTAAAAATATCATGTTGGAAACCTCCTTTTTACTTAAAGAAAGCAAACTATCAGAAATATTTCTTACTTATATAACATTTTTTATCGATAATGATGTAAAGCAATATGAGTTTGTGATTTTTTGGTTATATCCACCATATCACCCAGCAGATACATTTAATACTATGGAAAATGAAAAAGCATCAACATGTTCTGGTGGACATAAGAACAATAGGAACACAAGAACTCAAGATAGTCCTCAAAATAAAATCAATGAGCATTCAATTACGAGTATTAGGCATGAGGATTTGCTGGACAGAATTTTTCCCCCCTTCAATAGAAATCCACACAGATATAAAAAGAGTAATACAGAAGTCACAATGCCCTGGCCCCAAAAATCTGTCTGGTTTTCAGGTCTCTGCCCAAATGATGGCTGTACTACAGACTTGAATACATAGCAGCATTAGTCCCTGCCATGCAGGTGTTTGTTTTCTTAAATAAAAGGCAAATATTCAGGGGTTTTGATGAAAAAGTAACTGAACCTTCTCCTGAGAATGTCATATTGTCATATGCTAAGTTAACATACATTTTGGTTTTGTAATATGTGAGAGGTTACATTCATTTAATTTTGGTGATCAAGCTACTGAAGTTCTATTTAACTTGATCTTTTATTTTGACTATGTTGGTTTTCATATTGCTGTTATCTTCCATCTTACTATGATATCAACCTATTCACACTGTTATCAACCTATTCACACCTATCAGCTGTGCATAGGTATAGAATTTTAAGTGAGCACATTAGATTACACATGTGCATCAATGGCCCAGGGGATGCTCAGAAGCCCTGAAGCACAAAAACCATGTGCCTTTGTCCACAGTTTGAAAACTGGATAAAAGTAACCAGTTTATACAAGGTAGAAATTGACTCCTGCTGGAAAGCTCTGAGAATCCTAATTGGAGACAGTTCAATGGCTGTAGCAAAAATCTACATCTAATTTTTCCAGAAAAATTCTGATTACGTATGTCTTATACACTTACAGTCATGGACAGGTTTTTTAGCTTTTATTAAACTTTGTTTAAAAAGTCGTCTTTGCTTAGCCTTTCACTTCAAATCCTAAGGAGTTTTAACATCACATTTCTTAATGCATTGAAATTTTTTCTGCTTAAGCCCTGATGATATACAAACACAGATTCAGACAACCTATGTTTCTGCTCTATGAGAGCACATCTATCTAGAAAATAGTAAAGTAGGCACAGCTTAATAGAAGCGAGAAACAAACACACTGGCTTCTGCACTGGCCGCCTGTAAATTGTTAGTATGTACATGGAATATGCCTGTAGTTTACACTGTGCTTTTAACCGTATTCTTTAACTGTGTTACATTCCAATTTTTCTCCAAAGTTTGCTAGGGAAAGCATTAACTTTATTTTTCTAACATACTCTAAAGCTTCTAGCCCAGATAGTAAGACAAAACCAGAAACAGATTTATTATTTAAATAACATTAATCTCAGACTATAACAACAGAAGATGTTAGTAACCACAATTAAATATCTGAAACCAAGCATTTATAAGCTAAAAAAGAGTGCAAAACACAAGAAAATAAGAAGATTCTTCTCCAGCTTAGAGCAGAAAAAAAGTAATGTTCAGACCATAAGACTTTTTCCCAGATACTAAACAATAAAGCAGTTTATCAAAGAAGGAAGATCTTCATTCTCTGCTTTGCTAGCTAGTATGCTGCCACGCAAGATAATATGGTTCCAAGATTCTGCCTAAGTCCTCTTTAAATCCCTGGAAAACACCTACTTAGCTTTTAGCACAGCTGTTAAAGTACAGAACATGTCCTAGTCAACACAACGGCAGGACAAGAAGTTATGAGCCGCACTCATTTTTTTGTGGGAGAGTTCTACCTCCTATGCTTACATGAGAAGCGACCTATTAAAAGCTACCAGTAAATACTAAGGTCAGTAAAATATTAATTATCATTTTAAAATACACATTTAGACATGGAAAATCATTATACTATGTCAGGTCCCACCTATGAAAGGAGGAGAGGTGACTCAGATTTGCAGATCCCCTGGGTTTGAATTAAGGTGATAAACACGCAAGGCTCATAAACAATCAACTTTAATAGGAAATTTCAATGGAACATATGAGCTATGAGCGGCAACTGATTTAAATGGAACAAATATATTGTGGGCATCGACTGTCCTGCAAATACATCTATCTAAGCTATGTAGCTTTATAGGAAATCAAGATAAGCCTTGTGTTACTTAAACAACTAAGAGAAAAGAGAACTCGTCAGTCCTGGATCCAGCATCGGATATGCCAGATAGGAGTGTTTGGTGTAGAGAGCCTGTAGAAGCTTATATGCGACCCTTTTTATAGGTTCCAGTCCCAGAACTTCTGGAACCTTCTCTCACTCCAGCTCCAGGAGTGGCTGAGAAACAAGTCACATCAAGTGACACCAGCACCTTCCCCATAACGTCCTGAAACTCTGTCTCACCCCAGTTTCTGGAGTGGCTGAGAGTCCTACAACGTAATCCATGATCCCAAGCTCCCATCAAACCTATTCCTTGGTTGTATTACGTGGAAGACTTCTCCAGTGTGTTTGGCAATATCTTTCATCTTCACCTTCATCTTCATGCCTCTTCTATGGTGGTGATGTTGTTGCATATGGTGACACAGCAAGTGTCAAGCTCAACATTGCATACACTCTGTATTCTTTCAATAATAATGTGTCTAAGCCTAGATGGTTTTGCAGAGCCACCTTCAATACCTGATTAGCTTTCAGATTCACCAAAAGAATGTTTAGTCCAATTGGTCTAAGGATGTAACTGCCAGGTTTCTAAGATGAATTAGTGTATTTTTAGGTTTACATATGGATCCAATATTTTCAAACATAAGGGCTATGTGCATTCCCCAGGTATAACAATTAGATGTTTTAATTCCTTTTACCCATCACATGGCTTGATGCCAAATAAAAAAAACCAACCAAACAAAACACATTTGTAGGATAACCCCAAGAGGTGGACACGACATGAAAAAAATTTCATAATTCAGAAATATTCTAGGTCTCAATGGGATTGCCAGCCCTTGTATTGTTCAAAAAAAGCCCATATTGTGCTTGGCCAGCAGGAAATATAATTACAATCATGTGTGATATTCCATCTGTTGTCGAATTTCCAACAGGTGTTGCTGGCTAACCTTTCCCACTCTGTTTCATACTCAAAATTCCAAAATAAATAACTTGCAGTTGAATTATACCAATCTGGCATTCCTTGAAAGGGACCATGCTCCAATATGACAGAGCAGGATTCCTAGGTACACGACACATTCTACAGGGCATCTCTTATCTAAAACCTCAGAAAAGCTGACTTGTTATAGTTGCACATTGAGATCTGTGTTCTGCCAAAACCAGCACAGCTAGACACAGACCTTGATCGGTATTGTTCCAAATGCACATAACTCTTGTATTAAGTCCCAAACCAGATTAGACTGAATATTCAAATTTCCCACAAATATACAGTTACAGCTAACCAATATGAAGAAATATTTCCCCTAACATCTTTTCCACCAAAATGTCAAAGTTAAAATATACAAACTAAGCAAAAACCTGCAAGGTTAAAACACAAAAAACTAAAAAAACAACAGTGACAATTGTTCGCGTGGCAACAGATTACTTTAAAAATGGTGTCCATGCATATCAAAATTCCCAGTTGTCTGAGACAAAAATATAGATTCACAAAGTGAGAATATAAACTTCTTCCACATCATCTTTCCCTAGTAAGGAACAAAATCAAGCCTAAGAGTCAAAATATGACTCACTCAACATCTGAAAGTGTCATTTCCACGGTGAGCATCTGAAGATCTGCAAAGTATATATATTATATATATATATATATATAAAGAATAACAGTGTTTCCTGCAAAATCTGACAAGTTAAAAGGAAGGGGTAATCCTTCAGGTATGGATCTGGTGTTCTCTCCCATGTGCATCAGCAGTTATCAAGCATAAGTATTGAGGGATGTTTTTAATATTAAGGCTTCCAATCCTACAGTTGGCAATTCTACCAAAGCAGGCTTTTCTGCGTAAAAAAGTGGGTTCACTGTATTTTGTATTTTCTTGTGGCTTGGGGGTAAGGAGGGACGTTTAGGGTAAAATTCTGCAATCCAGGGGCAACCGTTCACCCCCTAGTGACTGTTAACCTTATATACAGCATCATGTATGGGGCTTTAAAACATGTTTCAAGAGACCATTAGTACTTTCTACTATTGCATTTGTTCGGATATCATAGGGACTATGAAAGATCCACTGAATTCCTGTTTCTTGTACCCATTCTTGTACCACCCCGGCAGTGAAATGTCTTCCATTGTCAGATTGGAATGACTGGGGGTGAGAGAGTGAGCTAAATCTTATACTTTGGGCATTTCATCCTATTTTCCACCATTGCTCTGCACACTGCTTCTGCTTGTATTAGTCCTGAGATGACTCCTACCCCCACAAGCACATATCGTTTTCCTTCCAATACTTGGAAGGGGCCAATACAATCGATCCTCTAGCTTTCCCACAGTGCTTTTCTTCTCCTGAGATGCAGTGGGTGGTCACATGTTTCCCAATTGAGTTCAGTATTGTCCATAAATGGAGATCAACTTACTGCACGGTGCTCAGCTAACTGGCCACCTCTACTGATTGCTTCTCTATAGAGGTCTTTGCTCCCAAGCTGTCCCCATTTTACCTGTAGTCATTATAATAGGTGATCCTTTTTCATCTACATTTTTCATCTACAGCCTCTATTGCAATAGCTGCTATGTGGGTCATGGAATCTACCTGATTGTTTAAAATGTGGGCAGGATTATCTTCTGCTTGCTGAGCTTCCACTCATCCCACTTAGACTGACCATTTCTGTGTTATCTTCAAATTTTCCTTCCCTTTCTCCTCCTGCCATACTGGAACTATCTTAACTCACCGTTGATTTTATTCCCATAAAGGAAGCCACTCGGTACACCCAGAAATAACACAACACTAATGACAGGCCTTGTTAACGCCCATGGGAAGTAATTTCAGATTTCCCAAAGACAAAAGGATGATCACATTCACCTTGGTAACACTATGCAAAATTCCTGTGGGAAGATTTCTACAATTTGTCAAAAAAAAAAAAACATTTTCTGAAATTTCATTTGTAATGAAAGTCAAAAAATTGTTTATTTATGCTTTATATCTGGCAAAATTCTCTATGTTGACAGTAAAGCAGAACTTAATTTAAATATATTTATGTTCAGCTCTTAGCACGTATGGTATATGAAATTAAGAAGTATAAAGAATTTTTCTGCTGCTAAATACACAGAAAATAAAATAACTTTTAGTTATGTGGATATGTTTTACCACTACCATTAGTGTATGTTTCTAAAACTACCAGTATGGTTTTACCACAGTAAGTCTTTTTTACATTACTATAAATAGTATACAGTACTCTAGTTTTCCCCCAGAGAATATATTCACTCATACCTTTATACTTCTATAACACTAATGAGTTAAAGATTTTTCTTTCATTGACTTGATTAAAAGGAAATTAAAGGTTCAACACCAAGTATACTCAATGAAATAATCAGTCTTAATAAGCCATTATAACAACAGCTATATCTCATCAAATTCAACTCAGTATTCCCAGTAGCTTAAGAGGAAGTCTGGCTTTTTTACACAGGCTCATAAAAGCCAAAGATCAGAAATTATTAGATATATCCCAGGTAGTACAATAGTATCTTATGTAAAGAAAAACATAGGCATCATTCTATCATAGGATTTTCCATGGAAGCTTGGCATTGTTTCACATATCTCTTCAACATCACTTGCTTTCAACAAGCTTTATTTGTTTTCTATTATTGAAATACATATTGTTAACCAACAGTTTGTTTTTAAATTATTTTCCTTGAAACCCTGTTTAAGTTCATGTATTTAAAAATAAGACGCAAAAACCTCAGAAGCAACAAAAGCTTCCCAAAATACTCTCAATTTTCAAGGATATCAATATCCATTCTTTTATTTCATTCTAGCTTCATGTGCACAAATGTAAGTACATGAGTTGCTTAAAAAAGAATCGTGTGAAGATGGAGTGAAGTATGTTACACCTGCTTACATTAATTGTACCAGACAGGAGCTATAGGAGCAGAGACACAGTGTGCTCAGGAAGTACTGTTGCAATACATGGCAAATAGTGTTATGCATGATGCCATTTAGTTCAGCTCATTTTCAGCGGAGTTCTTACAGGCTACAATAGAGTACTTTTGCATGCTTAAATGCATTAACATTTTCGTTCAGGTCAGGAATACACTTTTGAACCAAGCATCTGTTCTCACCTTTCATATTACCTTGATTTGCATTGCAGAACAGTCTCAGTGGACAAAATTGCAACCATTTCAAATTAAGGTAAACAAGCCATAAGACTCGTGCTTCAGATCCTTCACCAGCTTTGTTTCTGTCCTTTGTACACACTGACACTTCAGGGTGCTTCTTGTAGTGTGGGGCCCAAAACTGAACACAGTATTAAAGGTGTGGCCTCACTTGTGCTGAGTACAGGAAGACAATCACTTCCCTGGTCCTGCTGGCTACACTATTTGTGCTACAAGCCAGAATATTATTGGTCACCTTGGCCATCTGAGAAAGCTACTGGATCATGTCCAGCTGGATATCAACCAACACCTCCAGGTTCTTTTCTGCCAGGCAGCTTTCCAGCCACTCTTCCCCAGGCCTGTAGCATTGCATGGGGTTGTTGTGACCCAAGCGCAGGAACTGGCACTTAATCTTGTTGAACCTCATACAACGGGCCTCAGCCCATTGATCCAGCCTATCCAGATCCCTCTTTAGAGCCTTCCTACCCGCAAACAGGTAGACACTCTTTCCAAACCTGGTGCCATACAAGCTTTCTGAGGTTACACTCAATCCCCTCATCCAGATCATTAATAAAGATTAACAGAACTGGCCTCCAGTATTAAGCCCTAGGGAGAACTCCTTGAGACCAGCCATCAACTGTATTTATCTCCATGTACTACGGCTCCTTGGGCCTGGCCTTCCAGACAGTTTTTTTACCTATAAAAGAATACAGCCATCCAGACCATGAGCAGCAAGTACGTCCAGGATAATGTTGTGTAAAACAGTGTCAAAGGCCTTACTAAAGTCTCAGTAGATAATATCCACAAGCTGTTCCTCGTCCAATAAGAAGGTTACCTTTTCCTAGAAGGGTGAGTAAAGCAGGACCTGCCTTTCCCCAACCCACACTGCCTGGACACGATCACCTCAAACATGCAATGTGATGGCCTTCAAGAGGATCTCCTCCCTAAGTTTCATCCCCAGTTAGCCAGAACTGCTAATAAATGATGGACAGTGGCTCAGTGAGGACTTCCATCAGTTCCCTCAGTACCCTTAGGTGAATCCCATTCAGCCTCATAGACTTATGTATGTCTAAATTGTATAGCAGGTGGCTAACCATTTCCCTTTGGATTATGGTAGTTTCATTCTTCTCCCCAACCCTGTTTCCAGCTCAAGGGCCGAGTACACTGAGAATAACTGGTCTTACTATTAAAGACTGAGTCAACGGAGGCTGAAGAATCTCAGCATCTTAATCCTTTGTCATTATATTTCCTCCTGTATTCAGTAAAGGATGGATATTCACAATGTGGGACAATGTAATGAAGGAAGGGTTTGAGAAAGAATTAACTTTGTCACAAAATTATAGAATACCAGAATGAAAGGGACCTCAAGGATCATCTAATCCAGACTATCTTGGCAAAAGCACAGTCTAGACAAGATGGCCCAGCATACTGTCCTGCTAAATCTTGAAATTGTTCGATGTAGTAGAATCCACCAACTCCTATCATTCTAACAGGTGAATTTTCTCGTGAAAAGTTTTCCTTGCCTCCAATCAGGATTTCCCCAGGAGTAACTTGTACCTATTGTCCCTTGTCTTTTCTATATGATTCTTTGTAAAAAGGAAGTCACCATCATCTTTGTAGCCACTCTTTAAATATTGGAACATGGTATAAGGTCTCCCACAAGCGTTCTTTTCTTAAGGCTGAATAAATCCAGGTCTCCAACTTTTCCTCATATGGAAGGATTCCCAATCCTTTGATCATGTTTGTGGCCAACTCTGGACCCTCTCCAGCCTGTCCACACCTTTTTTGTATAGCAGGAACCAAAAGTGAACACAGTAGTCCAGGTGTAGCCTGACAAGCACTGGAATTGTTCAAGGCCAGGTTGGATGGGTCTTTGAGCAGCCTGGTCTGGTGGGAGATGTACATGCCTATGGCAGGGGGGTTGGATCTAGACCTTTAAGGTCCCTTCCGACCCAAACCATTCTATGATTCTATGAAAGTGAGAAGCGATATACTCTGCTTGGTAAGGAGTTCCATCACATTGTGAGAATCCAGTGGAAGTGGAAAACTGATGTATGGAGTACCACAGAAGCAGAGAAACCAAAGGAAAAGACAAATCAAGTCAGTTAGCAGAGGCGAAAGCTATCCAGTTGCTTTTGGATATCATCTGAATGAGAAATGACATGGTGCCATGGTGTAGTTGACGAGTAGGAGAAGGCGTAGGGTCATAGGTTGGACTCGATGATCTCAGAGGTCTTTTCTAACCTTATGATACTGTTATACTGTGAAATATGGCCAGAGCTCTCCCTCTGCAGAGACTCGTGGATCCAACTGGTAGGACAGGGGTAAACATATCGGGGCAGTTATGCTGTAGTAGGACATTTCTGTCTGAGTCACGAATCTTGTTATAAAGGTCTGTCAAATAGATGCTGATTGTGCCTGCTAAACATCAGCATCTAGAACTGAACTGGTTCATATGGACCTGGACTGGGAATGTGTAAGCTACTCATACTTTGTTGGGCGTAAGAAAACATCAGAACGTATAGGAGAGCCACAACATACAGTCTAATGATCAAGGAGTGCACTTGACTACACAGGATCTCTGTGAAAGCAAATTCTATTGTCATAATCTAGCAAGCCAAGCAAGCAGAGGACCGTGGCTGAGACACCAGAACAGTAAGGACTGACAGATCAAGTATATCACATTATCATGAACATATCAATGAGAATATTACATGCTTGCTGTAGTGTAGGTGTCTATTAGATTGTTACAAACATACTCGCTAACCAACATCATCACCCAAAACACCTTGAGCTTGAAAAGAAGGAAAAGAACCCCAGAAGGAATAGAATCAGAGAGTGAGTCTCATTTCTGAAACCAATTCATAGATACTCAGGCCAAGAAATACAGCACTGACTCTATATCTCATCCCTTATTGTGCACCAGCCACAAGGAAGACTTGACAATGCAATGGACTGTTAAAGACAATGTTAAGATCAATGGATACTGGAACATTTAAGCAGTGATATAGCCTGAGTTGCCTTCTGCACCCACCAATTCAACACAGCACACCATCTCTTCCCTTTCATATGACCACCACAAGGTAAAGAGCCGAAATCATGGACTTCTTTCTTCTCCATGCCTCTAGAATTGCAGTAGGGTGATGGCATGACAACTGTTTAGTTGCTCTTTTGGTTCAACCCAAAATAGCTGAGTGTTTTCAGCACAAAGTCAGATTCTTGATATATTTATTCAGAGTTTTACTTGGACAGAGGATGCTGGAATAATTTTTATTTTTTCTGGAAATCATTATTTTGACCAAAGTGAAAGTGGTATGCATTTAAATACCTGTTATTTTGTATATTTACCCTTTAGTGCTAACTTACTATAAGATCTTACATGTATACGTATGAATATACAATTTTCATGTAATCAAACAATTTTTGATTCTTATAGGTCACATCTTCTTGCCGAGTTTAACAAATCGTAAAAAAGCAGTTAGATATCAAGTCTGTATTCTACCAGTACAGATGAAATCTCATTTACTCTTAAACTCCCTTGTAAACATCTGTTCCTTAAAAAAAAAATCTACCCTGTCAGCAGTTATAGTATTACAAGGGACTAAATAAACATCTAAATAATCTTTATTTCATTTCACTTCCCACTGAAACTCTCTGGGACACATATTTGCTTCTCACTTTCTCATCTTCTTCTTTACCCCCTTCTGTCTCTTCCAAATTATTTCTATCCTGCATGTATATCTCAAAACATGAACCATTTGACAGAAAAGATACCCTAACTTCCGAACTTGAATGAAATTATGAGTTATTCCCGTATGCCCCTGTCAAGCAACCCTGTAATTAACCATCTGCTTCCTTGAGGGCTTATGTCACTCAGTATAAATCAGAGAATGTGTTTTCTTATTGAAGCAAGCATTTACTTTCTCCTTATGAAGGAAAACACTCAGTATCTTTCCTTCTAAGAGAATGCAGTACACAAACTAAGGATACTGAAGATACCATATTCTTGTCCTCAGATCTGAACATCCCCAGCACTTTTTGTTTTGCTATACTAATATTTAAAGATCTGGTTATTAATAAGTACAAATTTTTGTGATAATATAGCTGGTTAGGAGCTTGAAAGATTCATGCCATAGGACAATAAATGTTTGCAGATTGTTTCACCTTGGCTCAGTACAAAAGCTGAAACATTTTTCCAGAACAGGGAAGGTTTTTCCCCCTCGCAAATCTTTTACCTTGACTGCTTAAGACTGTCTCATTTTCTATAAGCATGAAGGCTCTGCTGGGGTTGAGGATAGTTAGCATAGCCTAGACCATAAGCATTAAAGGAGGCCACTGAATTTACCAGTACTTCTCCATTCTGACTAGGAGAAAATGAGGTAGGTTTCCTATAAATAATTCTCTTTCAAGCAGTTTGTATCTTATGCCCTCAGGAGCTCTGCTGACTTTTACTGTGTAATTCATTCTGACTTGCATAGAGCACACAGACATATAGAGACTAAACTTTAAACAAATTAAAGTAGACTAATGCATTATCCTGGAGATGGAGCAGTAGTAGCAGGATCAATATCATACAAATTTTCCAAGGATTACATGGAGTTTAAACAATAAATCAGTTCATGCAAAAAAGTGTAATTCATAAAATGCAAAAGTATATTGTAAAAAGACAACAAACTAATTTCAAGGGAACTCCAAAAGAATCCGGGTCAGACAAGAATGATGATCCCACAACATTTGCTCATGGTAACATCCTGCATACTTAATCCACTAGTCTTTTATGACATGCAAGTGATCCTTGGGAGTCTCAGGAGTCTCACTCTGAAATTCATTTACCTTCATCATGCATCCATCTCACAGCTGTCCTAGTGTGGACAGACTCAAAGAACAAGCTGGTCACAAACACAAGTGTCACAGGTACACTGGCAGTAATATATGGAGAACTAAGTGATTCCACCCATGAAGATTCTGGGTCATGACTGTAATTAAGCCATAGGCCCAAGAAATGTAACAATGCTTACTCAAAGGGATACCTTTTAGCACAGCCTGATTTTACTCGTTACCTCTACTTACATAATTTGGCCTCAAAAAATTAACTTCTTAATTTTTTTAGAATTTTTACTCCTGAGAACACCACACTGCTTCAGAAAAAGCATGTAAACAAACTAGGAAGATAATGCACATAAAACTGCTTATTTTATTTTAGATGTAGGATCTAGAGTTTCTCAGGTCTGTGAAAGGCATGGAGTGTGGTAGCTGCAAAAAGAAGTAACATCATTTAATGACCTGGAAAATTCTTTCCTACCATGAATCCCAGCCCAATTAGACTTCAAATTAGTAGGCAGCTCTCAGAGTAGACATGATAATATGCAAATACTGGTGTAGATAATAAATATCCAGCATTGTCTCAAAAAACAGATGTTTGGATTTTGTGATTGAATAAATGATAAAAATAAACAAAGCCTTGAACAAATAATTATCTTCATTTTTTACATTACCCTTTAAAAACAAATTCAGTGATATCTATGATTTACTTTCTAAAAAATGTTCTAGTGCCAAGAATGGACACATTCATATGCTTCAAGAGATTCACTTGAATTGCTTTCCTTGTTACACCATGGAATTTACAGTTACACCAAACTGCCATTTACAGCACTAGAAACAACTCCCATTCATACACACATTTCATAACAATGCTAATAAATGCACATTAAAGAACTGCCTTACATGATCTGAATTCTGTAGCTACAGAATTATATAATTGTGATAAACTGGCTAGTAAACCTGAGTTACTCTTTTCTGTACAGAGATTGCAAACAGCGAGGCAGGGAGAGATATGAAACACTTTGAAAAGTCTCCTATAGTCTTTATTCATGTAACAAAAGTTACTTAGCAAGCGTCGCTTATAGTAAATTAACTCCTCGTTCTCAGTTTTATGTTTAATTTGCCAGATGATCAGAAAATATTAAATGCAGGTAATTCAACTTTGCTTTCCAGATTTTTTAATTTTAACCACAGTCTTCATCAGCCATCACCAGTTATAATAATCACATCATTTTTCAGCTTGTTATTTTGTAGGAAACAACACAGTATGAAGCAAAAGACAGTCTAATAATACATTCCTAAATTACACTGGTTTACTAAAGAAGTGTATATTTACAGTAACGTTCTATTTATTTGCAATAACCAAGGAAGTAAAAAATAAAACAGATCATTAAAACAAGCATTCCTAAGGCAAGATATTAGTAAGAGATCTTCTAGTTCTTTTTAAGAAATAATTATTCTTCTTCTGGATCTCCTACTCACTAAACAAGAAAGAAACTGGTAGGGGATGTGGTAATCGGTGACAATCTCTTTAGGCCCTTAGTAACTATTGTTACACCTGAAGGTGTATAGCACGGTACAGAACCTCTATTTCAGAGGAGCAGATATCACTATAATTCAGAGAGTTGGTGTATAGGATCCCATGGGCAGCTTTGAACAGAAGAGGTGCTCAAGAAAGCTGGCTGGTCTTTAAGGACCTCCAAGCACAAGAAACAATTCAGCTTTGTGCTGGAAAATACAAGCAGACCGGTATGATCAAAGCAGGGATCTCACGACAGACAGTGCAAAAAAGGCAAATATACAGGAGGAATTCCTAAATACTGCTCAGGAATTCAATGATCCTGTTAGCAATGCTAAAGCTCTTCTGCAACTGAGACTCACAATGGACTTTAATGACTACAAGAAGAAAATCTACTGCTACACAAGTACTAAAAGGCTGAGCCACTAAAGCGTGGGCTCACTACTGCTTGGGGGAAGTGATTTAACAGCAGATAGATTAAGAATTAGGTGCTCAGCATTTCCTCTGCCTCAGCCCTCAACAACAAGATCTCCTAGACCTACCTCTGCATTTATTGAAAGTTCAGGAAAGGAAAGTCAAAGGTCATTTGAGAAAGCTTGACTTATACCAATCTGTAAGTTCAGATAAGCTGCAGTCAAGGGTCTTGCAGAGATCACCATTGTCCTTGCAAGGTGATTCTATCGTGTTTGAAAGGTTGTGGAGATCAGGGAAGATCTTGATCTAGTGATATAAAGCAAGTGACACGAATAATTCAACTTAAAAACTGTAACATTCGATAGAATGAAGACAAAGTTTACATATTCACTGAAGGAAGTCTGGCATTTTGCAGATACTGGAATTCAAGAACGTATAAGACTGACTAAACTACCGAAATAATTATTAACTGTAGGAATAGACTCCTCTGCTTATCGTAACAACAACTGAGAAAATAATCCCTAAGACATTTAATGAAGTTTTCTACAATCCAAACGAAAAGCTGAGTCTTGAACTACTTTTCCATATCTCATTCATTATTAAATTCCAATTTCAATTTAACACAAGCAACTTGTGTATCAAAGAAAAACGGAAGTGACAAACTGCTGTTAATATGATTTACAGGCCTAAAACAATAATGACAAGTTAATCCAGTCTCTTCTACAGACCATATATCGCCAAATTCACAACTGAAGAATCCCATGTGGTTTCTGCAAACAAAATGCTAATCTTTAGAGTAAGACACTGAAGTTAGATGTAAGTGTGCATTTAACTTTACAGTACTATCATTTCAGAGCTTGAATTAAAAAATGTAATTTTGAAGGAAAATTATTGATAGAGGTACTTTCAGTATAATATTGTAAATGAAATTTTAAGGTAAATATTCTGGAACTGCAAAGAAGCAGAAGCTGATTATAAAACATCTCACTGTAGGGTATTTAAATATTTCAAGCAAGAAAGTTTCTCTGTTTCCCAGAGCTAAATGTAGAAGGCTGACTTTTAGAAAGGTTAATAACACCCAATAGCATACCCTCATCCTTATATATAAAATATGAGGATGACCACTTGTGATGGAAAGAACAAACATCAGCAGACATCCTTTAAGGACACAGACCCTTCAGGACTCCACTCTTCCATCACTGTGATGAAATCTCCTTTTAAATCTGTCTCAAAGGAAAGCTGACAAGATGTACATGTGCCAATGTATGCTAAAAATTATGGCAAAGGCACTGAGTGTTAAGGGAAGCTGATGACGAATTAATCTCTTTTGATAACTGTAGGTTTTGAGATGATGGATCTTGTGCTTTCCTGCACTAATCACCTTAAGGTCTCAAGACATTTACATCTTTAAGTTCACGTTCTCTAAAGAATTATTCTTCCACTGGCTTACCTTCATCTACATCCCTCCTGAAATCTTTAATTAAATGAGTTTTTATGGATTTCAAATTAAAGCATCACATTTTAGCACAAATTACAGCCCACAGTAGTTGATTATATAACTACAGAAGAGGCTCCAGAGGCTTCACAAAGTTTGCTTCCAAATTCACTATCCTCATTTAGTCTTCTACTCTGCTAAACAAGAGAGTGAAGATAAATAGAGGGAACGAAAAATGCAGAAGCTAGCACTTCATTCATACTCTATCTGGTTTAATCAATCTTACAACACAGTCTAAATGACAGCAAAACTACAAATCATAAGATTAATTATTAGCCGAACTGTTTCCACAAAACAATCTTACACCTAGAGTGGTAAATTAAAGCACCTAGACTTTATATTTGCTATATGTAACTAGCAACTGTAATACAAGTAGCAGTACTTACTCCCAAAACAGCATGGGGGTTTTTTCCCCTAAAAATTGCCTCCATTTCAGACATAGTCAAAATATCTCTCTAAAGAAATGGTTGTTTTGACCCAATATTTGTAAACTACCCAGCATCTTTGCATCACCAACAAGACACACACACTGCATATTTCAGAAAACTGATGTATGACAGTATCTTTGAATAGATTCCCAGGCAGAAGACTGTTTACCCAAGGATCCTTCCACACGATGTTAGGACATGGCTGGTCCTGACACTGGTGACAGGTTTATATAAAAGAGTTCATAGCCAAGAGAGATAATATATTCCACCAAAATTTAAAAAAAAAAAAGCAATGAAATCCTTATTTTCTACCTCTCTATTAAACCTTATCAAAGGAAAAGGAGAAATACTACATAAAATGCGATGCAAACAAGTTCTAGATTTTTCATGCTCTGCTGTCTATATATGCAAGACAACAGCCTACTTCAAATTGCTTTGATTCTCATGATTATGTCCTTCATTAAAATGGACAACAGAGATTCTCTAGTTTGAAGCTCAGCTGGTCACTGAAAAGAAATCCTTATGCCCTTTGGCTTTCCCCGTTCCATGAGTTTCTTCTCTGAAAAAACTGGAGTAGGACTATCAACTTGCAGCATCCCTCCCATGACTTCTATATAAAGATAAGCTGAAATAAAATGACTGCTGCAATGTTCACATTGCTGTCTAATTCGTTGTTGTAATTCTTCTCACATCTACCTTTGGTGCTGTCACATTCTGATGTACACCTTTAGTTTTGAAAGCTTTCCCTCTAATCACTGTTGTCAACATTGGTGAAAAAAAAAAAAGAACACTGACAAATAAAAATCAACATCATGACTGTCTTTTACAATTTTAAGTTTTGCTATTAAGAGAACTAGTTCAGTGCCGTCTTAAAAGTCTGTAGCTTCTTGTTAAGTATTTTGAAAAGAGAAAATGCTTGTGCAGTTGTAGTACACAGTACTGAGTATCTCAGTTCTTGGGGGGTTATGTTCTTTGGTTTTTTTCATATGATGTGACTTCAAGTGGTTCCTTTTTCTTAGGTGGCATAATATTTCATAATCTCCAGCAAGTGCTGAGTAGACACTTTTTATAAACCAGAACCATTACAAATATTTTATGAGTCTCTATATTTGAAAGTGTAGACCATGGTCGTTATTGCTGGCGCTGCTATCAATGGACTTTGACAGTTTCTTGCACAGTTTTAATTCCTTCTTTCCTCACTTTCCCATTTTATAATAAGTCTTATTGAATTTATTTTCTTCCTATGGTGGTGTGAAAATTAATTTGTGTTTGATAAGGATAATTGCTTATTTTTATTGTGCTCTTTGACAGCCCAGTGTGCAGAAAAAAACTATCAAAAATCAGTATTTGCTAGTCATTGCGAGCTACTTATCATAGAAAAACTGTATTTTTGGCAAGCACAGATTTCACTGTGAGACACGTGATGAGAAAAACTTAGTTGCAGTCATTACAGCTGTCCTATGACACAAAATACCTTCTTTTCAATCCATTAAATGTCACAAAATTACTCTGAAATATTATGGGGTAACCAAAAAAATTTGGTCAGTCGAATGTGAATTCAGTAATAAGTTTTATGCAGGAAAATCCTTGTGGGCATGTGGGGTTTACTGCAAGACAGTGATGGAGGTAAGTATCGTTAAGTAGAAATAACTTATTTTAAATTCACGCAAGAAAAGCTGACATTTCTCACAACAGATCTGCACATCTTTGTTTTCTGTTAGTCATTTTACTGCAATCCATCATTATGCGCAGAGGTCAACCTACAGAACTTTGTATTTTGGCTCTCAGCTCAACTGATTACTTAGTCTAGGAGCTATTCAAGGGTCTTCAAGAAGCAATAGTTTTCAAATGAGCAGTCTTGTTTTATGTGTTAGTTCAAAGATGCTGCAAATTCAGGTTTTTTGAGGTGTGTGGTGTTTCCCCCAGTCTTGCAGCTTTCATCTAATGGGGCCAAATGTACTGCTTTTTTAAGCAGAAGTTAGCCTACAAAATTAATGCAGAGTAGAGGAGATTTCTATTACTGAAGACTACCAAAAGGACACTCTCAAGCGTAACATATCTGCAACTTCTGGTTTTATTTTATTCAAAAAGCAACATACCACTGCAAATGACTCGGATATTTGGATTCAAAATAAGGAAATGGACACAACACCTCAGGTTCCCATGGCAGATACCGCAAAATGGTCTATCCAGGATTGGATGCAGAACACCCCAGGCAAGTCTGTAGCAGGATCTTGCTTCTCTGAAAAATCATGGTACTTGTTATTTGGGCTGCAAGGCCATCAAGTGAGGAAGGCAAAGTTCTTAAGAAAGGAGAGTTGAAGGTAGGATCTTGAGATCTGAGATACAAATGTTCCAGCAACTCCCATATATCAGTCATCTTTGCTACAGAACCATAAACCCTCTTTTACTTGCAAAGGTAGAAAGCTAGTCATTTAACAAGGGAGACGTATCATCTGCTTCACTAGAGTTTCATCACTAAATATTTGGTGGGTTTTTTATTCATTTAAATTTAAGACAAAAATTACAGCTATTTAAACTGATTATTTTTTTTTTTCTTCTCTATGACTGAAAACAGGAACTGTACACCTAATGCAGGGGAAGCTCGCTTTTTAGTCTCATTTCTAACCTATGACCTTTTCCCAATTACTGTTTCAATTAAATATGATGTACTTAAGTTGGGCATTCAAATAAAAGTAATATAATGAAATACTGGGTTACTCATTATATTAACCTCATTAGTATGAGATTAATGTAGCGATAAACAATTGAACTGCCTTTAACTGATGACAAACTGAAAATGTAGCACTAAAGAACTCCCATCACTAATTTTATTAATAAACCAATTTCAGTTTTCTAATGAATTTAATGTGATATAAAAACTCTATCTAGCCTCCAGTTAAACAAAACTGTATTTCTCTTAGCTCATTTAAAACACAATTAAATGTTTTCTTATTATCAAATGAATGCTGTTACATTTACCTCTTATCTACTGTCATAAATATCCATGTTTCTCATATATACTAAACACAACAAATCAGTTCTCTGAAATGGTGTAACATGATGAAGGACAGTTATTATCTGCCTCTTCATCCACAGACAGAAGAGAATGCTGCGATTCTGATCTATAAGGTCTAGAAAGGAGAAAGGATTCTTGCAATCAAGGGAAGGAGAGTTCATGTTGAAATCCATTTATATTCTTCTAAATCTAATAATAAATACCTCAGTTTAATATTAATTTACACTAAAATGCTGCTTGACAGTACCAGTAAATCAGGTGAAATTTTGCTATGGAGCCTGAGATGAAGACTATCAGAGGCAGAGCACAATTGCAAAATGGTTTTGTTTGTTTGTTTTAAGACAAATTCCCTGGGCTAGATACTTTCTAACATAGAATACATTTGACAGTCTCATCTTCAATGGTTTAGTCCCATTTGGTCTTCACTGTATATGTCTTAATTCCTTACACATTTTCCTATGTCCATTTTAATGAACTGTGAGATGATAAAGTGCTTAAAACCAGAGAAACAAACATCTGTTTAATGAAATTAAAATTTTTGTTTGGAAGAACTTCAAAAGATTTGCCGAAGTCGAATAATTCCTAGATGTACGAATAAATGGCTACTAATCACCAATGAAACTACAACGTTAAGTATATGAAGTTCTTCTCTTTTCTCCTGAAATTTATGTAGATGAACATGATGCTAAGACAACTCCCTTGCTTGTACAGTCTTCCTTCACATTTTGACCTGGCTCCAAGATGCTACCTGCAGCACTCCAAGTGGCAGGGTTACATGTTCTAATTATGAGTTCCATTAAATCTCATCATTAAATCTCCCTAAGAGATCTGGATACTTGCCAATAATGCAATCTGCAACTTAGTCCTACAAGCTCTCAAAGTGAAAAGCCAACTTGGACTGACATTACATCAATCAAAAGGCTTTTATTTCATTTTGAAATGATAGTAACCCTAACACTTCAGGGCCAAATCTGACACTATGACAATTGATTCAGGAGTAAGCAGGCTGAGAACTTTATCGATTCTGCTAATAAATGCATAAACCAAAAAGCCGTATCAATGTACACAGAATTGTAACACTGGAAAATAATTCACTGGCTGACAATACAAATTTAATCGGTCTCATTGCAAAAGAGTCTTCAGACTCCAATTGGATATAGTGTCTGACCCGCAAGGATTTAATTGATAAATCATGATTAAGGCTGAACTGACAATTCTGAATTTAGCCAAAGACCATCTTGGTTTTCTGTTTGGTAAACTTCAGAAATATGTAGGGTTCTTCTCAGGACGGCAAAAAACAAACCTAAAACAAACAAAAAAAATCCTAACCAAAACCAAACAACAAATTTTTAAAGATGCCAGCTACAGAGGAAGTTACAATTTCAGGAAGCTGACTAGACTAGTGTATGGTAACTCTGTCTTAATTAGAGGAAACAAAGGATTCCTGCTAGAGTCAATGCTAAGAATTATGCACTTATTTCGCTCAATGATACAAAACTGAAGAAAAACTGTGTCGGCAATTTGAGCTTGGATAATAATTATGCTAGCTTTGGACTTGCTACATATATCTTATGAAAATAAAGTCTCCGTGGCTTCAGATTCCAGAAAAACTAAACATTTTCATTTTCTAAAAGAAGAAATTTATTAAAAAGCAGCTCCTAGAGCAACATCTTATTCAATTTTTTTGGTGTCTGAATGTTTTGTTGAAGCCTATGCACCAAATCTAACCCACTGAGTGGATGATGCACACACTCATTTATGACAGAAATCGTTTTAAGCTTCCATAAAACTACTACTGTATACTTCATGGAATAGCAAAGTACAGCAATTAAAAGGGCTAAAAGCTATTTATAGCTGAATTACTGTCCTCATCAATAAGAAAGTCACTAGAAAACAGCTAGAGTAGTTTTAAGACAAGCGTTGTAACTTTATAGATGCATGGCATTTGTAAAGGCTTTGACTGTTATATTTCTAAAATATGGTAATGGTAACTCATGATTGTATAATCTTCTGTCAGAGATGTTTTACTGGCCTCAGGTAATATAGTACCTGCAGCAGCTGGGAGGTAGTAAAAGGGGAAAAAAACCCATCTAACTCAATACATCCTTAAGGGAGATGTTTTTAACTTTCATCCACTGATAAAGAGTGAGCACAAATTAGAGCACAAAGTCATCATTGATATTGCAGAACTGTTGTAAGCTGAGACTGCCAAACTCTGCTTATAGCTAAAAGACCTGAAAATACTTCCCTTCTATTAGTATTGCATATTTCTATAATTACTACTGAGCACATTTTGCTTTTACCTTTTTTTTTTTTTTTGATAAATTGATCTGGATAAAGCTGCATGACCACAATATGTTGATATGCTAACAAAGTACACACTGGAAAAGAGCCTCAGATGCTCTTAAGAACAGTAGTGGATCTCCATAGAAATAAGGTTTGGAAGGGGTTTTGCCTCTTTTTTCGGTATTCCCACTTAAACTGTAATCATTCTCTAAATCCTTGTTTTCAATAATCAGAATTAGCAAGGCTGAAAAATTCTGGGTTTGACGCATCATTGAAAACAAGTTATCAAATAGTCTTCTGCAGCTGTAGGGCTAAACAGTATGACATATTGAACAGACACAGCAGTAAGCAGTGTGATATTGTAGTCGGAGAAGTAGGTTTTCACTTGTGGGTCAATGCTTTGACTCATTTTAATTTAAGGTTTTCTTCCCCCAAAAAACTGTTACTGAAAACGCATACAACCCTGTGCAGTTATGTCAGGATCATCTCACCTGCAAGTGTTGGGAGAATACAGATATGAGACTTAGAGAACAGTGTACATGAAGGCTTTTCTCCTACCAGTTCCAATAGAACTTGGACTGTTGCACGAAATTTTATTCATTTGTAAAGTCACCCATTGATATTGAACAAGTTCATGACCATGCCTAAAGAAGCACTTAGACACACAGGTAGCACAGCTAACAGTATGATACCCTGGGGAAATTCCTAATGCTATTTGTCAATGGTAGCTATCAGAAGAAAATACATGGCCATCCTTAAATTATTAACTGCACTTTCAGTAATAAATACGTTATTATGTGTGTTTATTAAAGTTCGCCAGGCTTGCTTTAAGTTCTTCCACAATTCTCACTCCAGCAGCCTTACAAGACTATTGCTCAACTGGACCAACCTAAAAATCACAAAAAAATTTCACTGAAAGCCCATGCATTTTTTTTCTCAGAGATCATATACTGTAATAAAGAAATTAAAACCTCTCGGTAATTTATCTAATCCCATTATTAAAGCACAAAAGTCAACTAAATTAGAACCAGCAAGGTTTTCTTGTTTGGAAAATTCACTTTATTTTTCTTTGATTTTGTTTTCTCAAATTTACTATAAAGTGATGTAATTTTTATAGAAGTCCTGCTATACACAAAAAAATTATATAGTTCAGATGCATAATAAAAAATAGTAGATACTCATACTTCGTAACTGAGCTTTACTTCTGTCTTACAGAGCTTCTGAACAATGAAAGTAGATACATTTTATTGTAACAGTTCAGAGTAAGAGTAACCTTTACAACATCCTCATTCCAGTAGAACCCATTCCCAGAAACAGATTACAGACTACATCCCTAACACCTGAAAACCTTAAGAAATTAGGCCACTACAGAAACTGTAGAAATTTGAACAGAGAATTAAAATAAATGCTGCTACTTTAAACTATATGTTCCTCAATCACATAATATTACTCAACAAGAGGGAAATATCAGGATGCTAGGATAATACAGAATGTTTGTACGTGATTTTAAAGTGCTGCA
The DNA here is from genome assembly GCA_013389885.1 of Geococcyx californianus. Taxonomy (NCBI): domain Eukaryota; kingdom Metazoa; phylum Chordata; class Aves; order Cuculiformes; family Neomorphidae; genus Geococcyx; species Geococcyx californianus. The sequence continues at coordinate 50,844 of VWPV01005661.1, forward strand.
TTAAAATCCAAATAAGCAAATCAGCCACTACATCTATACAATACCTCTCATATTCATCTTTTTTTTTCCTGAATAGAGATAAAATAGTTCTGGTAAATAACTAAAAGAACTCTAATTTAATTACATCTGAATTATTTTGAAGTAAAATCTTGACACTTAAATGTATTCATTTAGTCTAGGTATTAGGAAGCTTTTAAGGTACTATTGAAGAACAGGTTAAAGCTAGTTTGAATAAGCATGTGTGATTTTAGAGATACAATGATTGTACAAATTGCATAACTTATTGTTAATGGGATGGTTAAAGTCCCTCAAGTAGCTGTGGACCAGGAATTTCCCTTTGGCAGATTTTAGTAAGGAACAACGCAATCAGCAAAACTGCTATTCATGAAACTACACACAGACAAAGCCCAAGAACTCCAGGCACTGGAAAAACCCAGGGTGATAACATTAGCTCTTCCTTTTTCCAATACTAGAACTTTGAACGCCATTTGAGTCTTCCATTTATTTTCATTTTGTAACAGTCACACATGGGTGCAACCACCATTGTGGTGGTTCTCCTCTGTTAGAAGCAAACCAGCACTTCACAGACCTAGTTGCCTGTATGGTAAAGTGCTCATCATCTTCTTCACCTCGGACAAGTCAGGTTTTTACATTTCTGACACATAATCTGAGAATCTATTGTAAATAGTTTTCCATAATCCTGTTTTTAAATATATACATACACATTTAATACTATTCCTTTTGGATAGCCAAATAGATTGGTAGACTTTGGGAAACAAGCATGCCAGTAAACCTATAAGAACTGGGTTTAGAGTAAAAAGCATAAAATCCTCCTAACAATTTTCTCTTCTTCTTGAAACAGATTTTGTACGCTAACACTACACTAAGACAGAATGTCATATTTAAGGAAGAAAGACTGTTTTAAATTAATTGCTGGTGGTGAAAGTGAATGAATTATTTTTTGGCCAGCTTCAATCCAGACCTCATTAGGGGAACTACACAGAAATTGTATTACTTTCACATAAATATTTGCATGAGTTTTCTTACAACACTTTCTTAATTCTGGCTGATGAGAAAGATATGTTTATAGCCCTTCTGTTTGCTTGCTTTCCAAATTGCATATTCCCTATGTCATAGCTATGGTACCCATGTAATCATTAAATTGCGTGGATTTTTTAAGTGCTTACTGATGAATATTGTCAAAAATCACCACATCTTGTCTTGCTAAAAAGATCTGCCTACTAAAATGTTTGAATAAGTATAACTAATATTTTTGAAATCTTGCTAAGGGAAACCAACACCAAAATATCTATCATTTTTTGACCACAATCCAAAGTGTTTAGAACACTGATTATACTGGAGAAAAAAAATCCAGTTTGTAACCGAAACCACTCATTGTTGTACCTTTTTGGATATTCATGAAAAAACATCTGGCATCCTCTAAATACTGCTATTATCCCTAATTTGAAAGTAACTGATATTTTTATCTTTCCCCCTTCATCCACAGAGAATAGACAGATGAGTTGAAAGTACTGCATTGGCTTGTTTTAGGAGTTCCTGGTCTGTCTCTCAAATGCATCAATATTTCCACTTTAATGCAATTCATAACAAAACAGTAGGTACAGGTAAAAGCCTTCCAGACTCTTCAATCTTGTTTCTTGACTCTTGAAAACCAGTAGTGGTGTGTGAAAATAATGTCCATGAAAGTAAATTAATGCAATTCACCCATATGAGTTGGGAAAAAAGTTTGCAAAGGTTTGAGGGCTATTTAGAGATTTGCCTACATAAAACTGAACTCTAACAAAAGCATATACTGAGACACACATTTATTTCATTTCTTTATCTTTGCAGGGATTATTTGTAATTAATGTATTGAATCATTATTTAGAATTCAGAAATAAGCCTCCATCCTCAGACCAAATAACCAGTTTATAATTGAACTAGCTGGGTTTAAAGCCCAATCATTAAATGCCTTTACAACAGAACTGGTTAATGAGTGTTAATTCAACTGCTTTGTACATACTCCAACATCTACCATGCTGATTTACCTTGTTTAAGAAACAACCATTAAGAAATTTAATTTTGGTTCATTCCCATGAGGCTGAAAGAATTTCTATAGAAACATATTAGCAAATTTGGGGAAAAATATTTTCAGATTTTTATTAAGCAAAAGCAGTAGTAGATTTTAACAATGCTCTGTCTTCCTCCATTTGTTTGAACTATTATACAAGAAACATCATTAGAAAAATATACCAGGTTCACTGGCTTTTAAATAGAATTACTGATATGGCTAACTCAAAACTCACTACCATTTAAAAAAAAAAATGTATTTAATTAATGTGGGGCTTTTTTCTCATTGTTTTTATCAATACATTTATGCTGCACAAAGTCTTGCTCATTTCAAAATGTCTACTGTTATCGCTGTGAACAGAGTGTGTGCTGCAAGGGAAGGAAGCAACAGGACAGGTAAGCAAGAAACCTAGGGCCCACTTAAGCAAAACACCACTGGGATTGCTGTGGGAGCCCAGGTGTTTTGAGCAATACTTCATTCCTTCTGCCTAGATGCTAATCAGAGGCCACCCCTCCAGCTGCACACCTGACAGTTAAGGGTGGTTTTCAAAAACCTCCAGTTGTAAAAGGAATGTAAATCCGAAGATTTTCCTCATTTTAGGTCTAGCTGTCAGAGTTCATCTTTTGGGAGACTGGGCTGAAGAAAACCTGATTATGCACGTTCCAAATAAAGCAATGTATTTTACTCAAAAATTGATACTTCTGCATACTCACTACAGTGGAAATTAAGATGTTGAAGGAGGACTGGTGTCTGAGGATACAGAAAGATAAGCAGACTTTTTTCCATCTATTTACAGCCAGACAGTTCTGCTGAAAGTGAGCACAGATGCATAATTATCTTTCCTGTATTTGGGCATAGGTGAGTACACAGTACAGGACACTTGAGTCTAGACACCTAGTTCTTGTTGATTTCAGTGAAGGACAGCAATTTAAACCCTTCTGAAAAGGGCTGATCGGTTTGGGTTTTTTTTTAATATTTCATAACTGAATAGTTGTAATGTGTAGCTATCTATCCTTGCAAACATACAACATCAGCAATCAATACCAACATCCTCTTTTAGGAAGTTACTACACATTACTCGTACTTCTTACAATACAAAATATTTTAGGAGTTCATAAAGACAAACATATTATAGACCTACTTCTTACAGTGTCTTTCTTTAATAATTCCTCATTTCAAACATACTATTAACAGTGACATATGTGATACAGCCTAAATGTATACTATAACTCCTATCAAGCCAGGTTAGTCAACCTGTGGCTTCAAATTTTAAGTTAGCTGTCTTTTTTTTTTTTTTTTCCTGTGGGTTTAGTTGGTTTGGGGTGGGTTTTTCGTGGTTATAGGGATGTTTCTGTGTTTGTTTTTTTCCTCAGAAGAAACTCAAAAGTAGATGAAACAGTCCATTAAGCTGTCCCAGCAATTAAGTTAATTTAAAGCCATGTAACCCAACATAAATAATTTATCTTTTGTTTTCTTGCATAATTTCTTTAAAGGGACTAATTTTTAACATCTAATTCAATGAGTAATAATTCAGATATTGCATTTAATTCTCCTCATTTTTAATGTATTCAAATATCCTTTATTCCTACCCATAAAAATCTTTGTCAGAAGATCAGACAGTTGTTCAGTCACTTTTTTTTTTTTTTTTTTAACATATTGAAACATGAAATACTTGCAATGAAAATAATCTTTCATATTAGCAGTGGTTTTCAGGATATATATTATTACCTTCTCTTTTTTAGTGCAAATGAAAGTCCTGAAAGCTCACCATCAAAAATCAACTAGAGTCTACACACAGTAGATTTATCACATCGGTTCCATGACCAAAAGAAAATCCAAGGTCAGACTCACAGCACCGCTTTGGTTCTATCTCTTTTCACTCTACATTTTTTTAATATAGTACTCAACATAGTACTCATACATAAATTCATAAAATTTGGCTTAACATACATAGAAGACTCATGCAAGAAAGTTACAGACTGAACTGTTTGTTTTCACTTCATGATAATAATCCTAGGTTATGTACAATTCTTTACAACTAACAATGTTGTCAAAAATTTAAATGCAGAACTGAAGCGCCGTGTTTGCCTGGCACACCTAGCGACTTTTCCACTTTTTTTGATGGAGTGACTACATCAGTCGACAAGGGAAGAGCTAGAAATGTTGCCTACCTGGATTGCTGGAAGGCCTTTGANAAAATCTTTGTCAGAAGATCAGACAGTTGTTCAGTCACTTTTTTTTTTTTTAACATATTGAATCAAATACTTGTTGCAATGAAAATAATCTTTCATATTAGCAGTGGTTTTCAGGATATATATTACCTTCTCTTTTTTAGTGCAAATGAAAGTCCTGAAAGCTCACCATCAAAAATCAACTAGAGTCTACACACAGTAGATTTATCACATCGGTTCCATGACCAAAAGAAAATCCAAGGTCAGACTCACAGCACCGCTTTGGTTCTATCTCTTTTCACTCTACATTTTTTTAATATAGTACTCAACATAGTACTCATACATAAATTCATAAAATTTGGCTTAACGTACATAGAAGACTCATGCAAGAAAGTTACAGACTGAACTGTTTGTTTTCACTTCATGATAATAATCCTAGGTTATGTACAATTCTTTACAACTAACAATGTTGTCAAAAATTTAAATGCAGAACTGAAGCGCCGTGTTTGCCTGGCACACCTAGCGACTTTTCCACTTTTTTTGATGGAGCGACTACATCAGTCGACAAGGGAAGAGCTAGAAATGTTGCCTACCTGGATTGCTGGAAGGCCTTTGATACAGTCTGCCCACAACATTATTATTTCTAAATGGGAGACGTCTGGCTTTATGTGGGCTGTTAGGTGTGTAAGGCATTGGCTGGATGATTGAGTGCAAAGATGGCTCAGAGTCCAACTGGAAAACAGCAATGAATGGCATCCTTCAAGGGTCTGCACTGGGGCCAATAGTATTTAATAGCATTATAGTGGGATAGAATATACCCTCAGCAAATTTGTGGATGATTCCAAGCTTAGTGGTACAGTTATTCACTTAAGGGAAAGAATGTCATCCAGAGGGATCTAGAGAGGCTTGAGGAGTTAGCCTATGGAAACTTCAAGAGTTTCAATGAGGCCAAGCGCGTGCTCCTGCACCTGGGTTAGGGCTACCCCTGGTATCAGTGCAGGCTGGAGGATGAAGGGATTGAGGGGAACTCTGCAGAGAAGCACTTAGGGATACTGGTGGGTGAGAAATGCATGGAAACACGTACTAACAGCCCAGAAAGCAAATTGTATCCTTGACTGCAATAAAAGAATCATGGCCAGCAGGTCAAGGGAGGTAATTCAGCCCCTCTACTCTGCCCTGTAAGAATCCACCTGGATTACTGCATCCAACTCTGGAACCCTCAGCACAGAAAAGACATGGACTTGTTCAAACATGTCCAGAGGAGAGGAGAGGCATGATCAAAGGGATGGAAGACCTCTTCTATGAAGAAAGGCTGAGAGAGTTGAGTTTGTTCATGCTGGAGAAGAAAAGGCTGTGGTAAGACATAATTATAACTTTTTGATACTTAAAGGGACCTATAAGAGAGGTGGGGAAAAAACTTTTTAGCAAGGTCTGTTGCAACAGTACAGGGTGTAATTGTTTCAAACAAAAAGAAAGCTCATTCGGGTTAGATTTCAGGAAGACACTTCTTACGATGAGGATGGTGAGATGGGGAAGAAGTTGCCTGGAGAAACTGTAGAAACTCTAGCCCTGGAAACATTCAAGGTGAGGTTGCACAGGGCTCTGAACAATCACATCCAGTTGAAGATGTTCCTGCTCATTGCAGGAGGACTGAATTAGATGACCTTTGAAGGTCACTTCCAACCCGACCCATTATACGATTCTATGAATTCATAAAATATTAAATAAAACTGTGTTATATACTACCTATAATAATCATGATGATGACAATAATAACAGCAATAATAATATTATTATTGTTAATTGTTATTATTATTAAACTATAGCAACTACATTTTTCTCTATCTTACCTATTAACAAAACCATCTTCTTGGAAGCAGACAAATAAATAAAAGTTGAAGATGACATAGATTATGATTTTGTAGAAGTGGGCAGATAAAACTTAATGAAAAAAAATCAGTCTCCAAAAATTTCTTCAAAGATTATACAGAGTATTATGAAGAATTTAAAATTCCCTACTCTGTTTTCATTTCCGAGGATGAAAATCTGGTCCTACTGAAGTTAGGAAGAGAATTCTCACTTGAAAGAGGTCAAGACATTCTCCAGATATTTCAAATTTGTGAGGGTAATTCAGAGGGTTAAATTAAGCTGAAATTAATTATCTAACAAAGAGGAGTGACACCATTAATGTTATTGAAGAGTCTTATCACAAAAATTTAAAACAATTGCTGCTTGCAATTCTGAGCATTATTTTGACTATAGCCTTTTAAAAGGTGAAACAAACATCGAAACCTTGGAAAAAAAAGTCCTTCCAATTTGCCACAAGTGAAAAGTATGACTTCACTGATCCTGCCTCCCTTAGCTTTTGGGTACAGAGGAGACCTGCACCATTTTGCAATCGAAAGTACTATGCATCTGGTGATCCATCTTGCAAACTAACCCCAGGCATAGTGATCTGAGCAAAGCCAAGACATTTTCCTTCTACTCCTACTGAGCCCTGACATGCACAGGTTGGAAGATGTGTATTCTGAATGTTTTCCACCTAGGTTTTATGAAAAGCTCCATTACGAGTCTTAGTTAATGAAACATTTATACCTGCAAGTAATTCAGAAGGGAACAGGAAGGTATAAACAGGAAGATAATACAGCTTTTATTCACAGAAATATAATATGGCTTGACTTCTTAAACTAACATATCTTCTGACTATTCATTGTTATACAAGCCCTAGATACTATGAAAATGCATCTCTCTAGCAGTAAGTGACCATCACCATTGTCATTATTGATCTTTAGAGACAGTAGTCCAACCATTTGTGGGTTTTGTACCATCTATCTTGATTTTCCACAGCCACATCCTCCTACCTAAATCCATTAAACTGTCATCTGTGCATTTATAACATCACTTGAGCAGCCCAAAGAAACTCTACAATTCTTGTTTTTAAAATGTATCCAGAACTATTCTATTGCATCTTGAAAACTCCAATTCTCTTCCTATTTTGTATCCTGTTATCTTGACCATGAAGGATAGCAGATTTAATAACTTTTAAGCAGCAGGGTATCAGAAATATCAGCATTAGAAAAATTTAAATTAGACATTTGATATGCAATTTTTCACTCCCCATCAAATGTCTTCAAGCTTTTGTTGCCCGCTTCAGCAAACAGGGTTATTCTAGTCATATTTTTAAAGGTGTTTTCTTTGATGTGCAAATAAATGAAAAAGTTCGGATAAGAAAATTTAATATATTTTGTGTGCTTCACGTCAGCAAATCAAATAGATGAAGTGAGGCTATTTTGTATTGAAGGCAGAAAATGTCAGAAGGCATATTTAAAATTAAATGTAGTAATTGCAGGAAAATATGTGTCAATGTGCTATTATAATAACAGCAGGAGACTACAGATGAAAGAGTAGAAATATCTCCGCTAGTTATAACTCAGCACAGCACACCAATGCAATGTAGGTTATGGGTACAGATCAGCCAGAAACACTTCAAATAAAGCAATCCAATGATTTTCTTGAGACTTTAGGAACGATGAAAATTGAAGTAATTTTGTTTAATTTGCAATCTCTACAAAGACAATTATGTATACTTTCAATGATTATTTATCAGTAGACTTGTACTTTGAGCACCCTAAATTAGCTTAAAAATAAAGACATTCTACTGACCTATGAAAGTCATGTATATTTGTCTGAAGTCCAGCTATTCAGTTGGACTATATTTAAGTTACAGAGACTACTTACAGATGACAAAAATGTTACTGAGATGGCCAAAAATCCAAGTGGGTAAACCGTAAGAAGAGTCACTTGAGTGTACATTTCACAAAATGAGATTCTGCTGGACACTGCTTTATGAAAGATTACTTTGCAATTAGCTTGTCAAGAGGCTTTAAGAACAAAAGTCTCATCATCACAGCTAACGTTTTCCCTTATAATTTGCTAAGGATGCAGAGTTTAACTAAGCTTGGAGCCTTTATTATTCTAGACAAGACTCTATAAAGCCATCCAACTAAATCTTGAGCAAAACTAGGAAGCTTGTTCTGGTGTTTCTCCAATCCACCCTCTTAATAGCGTCAATATCATGCATCACCTTTTGTTGTTGCTGTTGGTGGTGTCGGGTTTTTTTTTTTTTTTTTTAAGATGACAATAAGATGCGGGACTGTTACACAGAAACACTCATATCTCACAGTATCACAGTATCATAAGGTTGGAAAAGACCTTTGAGATCATCCAGTCCAACCTATGACCCAGCTACATCTCCTACAGCTGTGTGCAGCCACGGCCTCAGAAAAGCTGTGAGGGCCTGTAAGCCCCACCACCCAGGGAATGGGGGTTGCCTCTAACTGCAATGATTAGTTGCATAAGTATCTTTAGAATCTGTAAAGTTTATTAACGCTTTAGAAGTCTTTAATATTCTTTTTCATTTGTTATATTAGTCATATTGATCCCAAATGTCTATTTTAATTGATTGCTGGCTAATTATGCACTTCAATAAAGCAGTAATTAATTAAACCCCTTTCAACCTGATTTGGTTAGCTATATTAACCAAGCAGTGTTTGCCTGTGACAGATGCCAGCTCAGCAAATGTAGCAGTGTTTCCTAGAAATCAGAATTCATGCAGATAAATTTTACTTCATCCTTGTGTTCATTTGTATGCAACTCCATCTTGAATGTGCAACTGCTACATGAGACCCACTAAGATTTAGTGTTAGCCTTTCTGTAGCTGTTCAGAATTTCTAGAGTGAGGAAAAAACCAAACCTTTCCTTTCTTGATTGTTAAATATGAAGAAAAATATAAATTAAAAAATAAGAAAATAGAGGATAGATTTAAGTAAAATATAAGAAAGATTAAATAAACTCTTTTTTTGCAGCTGCTCCAAGACAGTATTTACCTGAATTTACCAGCAAAGACACAAAGCAGTAGTTAGATACCTAGCCATATTCTATTAGGTGAAAGATATCATAGATCAGCTCGTATAAGTTAGAAATTCTGAGTACATCAAAAGAAGAAAATATACGTCTCTCCACAAGTATCTGATACAGTCCTTCTGTACAGTTTATGTACTAGTCTGCATATATGTAGGTTTCTCAGACTCAACTGTCTTAAGACTTGATGTGATTAAACAGTTGTTCTTCAGCAAAATGCTCTGGATCTTCCTCCTCAATGCCAAGATGAGGAACTGAGGAAATAACTAGTATAAGATGAAACTGAGATTAATCCATTGGATTGATATTTCTGGGAAGTTTCATATGAGCTCATAGCTCATATTGTGATTCTAGACAGTTTCTATGTAGAATGTGTATTTGTGACAGAGCAGTGAAACAGAAGCATCAATTTCCCAGCAAACATAAGGTCTCTGTCTGAATTCCTTCAGGCATTAACACAACATGTTAAAAGGACTTAAAAAAACATCTGTCCCACAAAGCTGCATGGAAAACGCTGAAGATAAAATATCCTAAATACTGCTCAAGACAAATGTTTAGAATTACTGATCTGAATTTCCTGTATTTACTTCCTGAATTTAAATGGCAGTTAATCAAAACCTTTATGGAAGGTAAAAAAGCAAACCGGGGAAAGAAAACTAGAGTCTCTAACTGCAAAAAATGTGATTAAGGTTTTGTTAACATAAACCCCAAATCAGTCCCAAAATAAACTATGTTAAAAGTAATCCTTGAAAATCAGCAAAAACGTGACAAAGATTGTATATTATCAACTGGTTTTAATGAAGTATCTTCATCCTTTAGGCTGAAATCTCATCAGTGATGTGTCATTTTCTGTTTTTCCTAGCTGTCCTGTGTGTTTGGTGTATCTAATGGACTTTATAGTGCTCATTCAGTTCTTCCAAAGTTTCCACCTTTGAGAAGAAAAGCATGAATGCCAGAGGCTTACTAGTTTTTTTACAGACCATCACCTGTGGTATTCAAAGTCCCTCGCCCCATGCTTAAATTGTTAATGGAAAATAGCAGTGATCCAGAGTGCAGGATAGCTTCCAGGAGCTTCAATACTTAGAAACATCCGTTTATCTAATGTTCTTGGCCTCGCTCCATTCAGTAGTACAGAGATGAACATTTGCCTCAAAGATCTGGGCGTGAAACCACATTATCTTAATCTACAGTTAAACCTATCCATAATAGCTACAGGAAAGTGACTTTAATTTGTTTCAAATACTTCAAAAGCAGACAGACACGATCTGTTAAGACTACCTATGACAAAAAAAGGCGCAACTCAGGAACTGTAAGCACATAAGCAAAGAAGTTATGCATTATGTTTAACAGCACAGAATGACGGGGAGGTTACCCTTACATTCATTGAGGAAGAGAGAGCAGAGGAACTACATCAGCTTCTGGCCCTTCTATAAGGAAAACACTTCCTCAATCAGACGCACAAAATAGATGCGGAACAGCAGCGTTCGCATGAGAGCCCTGAGGGAACTCAGAGGGCAGTTGCAAGACTGCAGACTAAGTTGTTTAAGCTATTGCCATTCCAGGCAACTACAAGGCTTGCCAGGTCTTGTTCACCAAAGGGGATTTACAGGGGATTCCAGGAACTACCAACTGATGACTCCGATTTCCATCTCTGGTAAGGTGGAGAGTCTACAGAAAGACATATAGTCTTTTCAGACCAGAGAAGTCAGTGCAAGGGCTCTTCAGGCACCAGTGCTGCAATTGACTCGTTTTGTTCACCACCCCTATCAGAAAAGGAAGTGTGTTGTCAGATCTCCATGTGCACTGACAATACTAAACATTTCCAGGTAGACAGATGCCGTAACAATGTCGAGAACCTCATTAAACTGACTGTGTGACCACCAGATTGTAGGTAAGCTTCAGGATAAAAGACATGCGAGGCTGTAAGCAAAAGGAAAAAATGCCTATGTGATGCTGAACTCTGAACCAGCAGACAACTCTGAATCCACCACCAACAGTGCTCTGAAATCTTTCAACCAAGGCGTAGCGGTAGACATAACACGCAATAAGCAGGCATCACTGGAAAGGATGCAGGGAAAAGGAAAACGGAAGTCCACTCTGCAGGCAGTTCTGATCTCCACGTCAAAATGTAGCTGCACCTATTCAGCTTAGAAGTGAAACGGCACACTTCAATCATGCAATTGGTTTGTGTGATAAGAAATCATAGTTCAATTCTTAATGCATGTTCATGCTCACATTACTCCCAAGTTTTAGCAATAAGTTTATAGGTTGTCAAATTAACTTTGAAATCCACTGCATATTTACAGACCTTGCCTCCCTCGATAAGGTTTTCTAGAAATTCTGACTGTGCCATTGGTTCGATAGGGAACACTGACTTGAACAATCAAACCTGGCATCAAATATTAAGTTACTGTTCAAAAAAAAACCAGCAAAACCAAAAAAGGCACTTAAATGATTTAAATTCCTAGATATAAGACCAAGTATCTTGATTTCTGAAAATGTCAACTCAGCAGTCAAGGACAAGGGAAAAAAAAGCACTGAAAGATTTATAGGAGTCTGATCCCTTGGAACTGACAGAGCTGAGTGGCGGGGTGGGGTTGGGGGGGAGGAGGGAACTTCACAACAAACACAAGCCAATCCATGGAACTAGATAAAGAACAGTTTGTTCAAATAATTCATGAGCATACGTCAAGTTAGCAACAAAATTTTAACACATGGCTCCTTTCAGGAGATGTCCTGGTAGACACATTCAAATTGCATACAGAAAAAACACCTTTTTTTTTATTTCAATAGCTGCAAAACTTTTATAAATTTAATGTTTATAATCATCCTCTTTCTCATACTACAGCACAGAACTTTTACTTTACTGTAAATTTACCTGCTTGATGTTCTCAGGATTTTCCTATTCTTTTTTACAACCTTGTTCTCACCTCCTGAACCTAATTTGCTCTAAGTCCTCAATGTACTTAAAGTGGTTCCTCAACTAAATGACAAAGCTGGCGATTTTTTTCTCAAACTATTGAAAACAATAAAAGCTAAAGGCAGTCATGCAAGCAGTCTATACACCAAGAAATCAAAAAAAAAAAAAAATCAGACAGTATGTAATAATAGGAGTAACTGTTACCATTCTTGACCATTTATGCTACGCTTAAATACCTTTCAAAAATGTAGATTTTCAAATACCTTCTTTGTATTTTAAATGATCACAAATACCTATCATAAGTGAGATTAAGAGTGAAGAATCCTTAGAATGAAATTGCTTATTAAATTCAATAGTCTAATACTGTCTATATGTCAACAATAAGGTATCAGTAAGTCAATTCAATATACTTAACTGACAATCTCAGGAAAGATTGCTGCGTATTTCCAGAGAAACATCTGCCTCAATACTCTTCAACAAGTAAAACTCAGACGAACGTAAGATGACAACAAAGCAGCCCAATATTTGTGAAATCTTTTCTGACTTGGTATTAGGGACAGGAAGACAGAGAACAGAGGTGAGTAACCAACTCTGTTAGTGCCTATCGATACAGGATCTTGGCAGTGAAAAAGTTTTGTTCAAACAGTGCTTTTGGAACCCAATGGCAGTCTTTGGGAATGCTACAACAAAGCACAAGATTTAGACAAAATGCTTGTTAAAGCCGTTAAGAAAGCAGAATGCTAACACAGCTCTGGCACATACATCAAGTGCTCTCATTCACAGTGGTTTTGTCTTGGCATCTCCATTTTGCATTCAGAGAAGGTGCAAGAGAAATGTCAGATAGTGGTCACCTGTAATGGCTTGTAACCCACAACTAATAGGGAAATTTAATTATCATTATTTCTAGGAATAACATTACTATTATCTGCAATGAGTTTTTGAAACAACTCACAGTTGCAAAGAGCTTTGCTAGATATGTCACCGAACTTAGAAAAGCATCTACAAAAACTTTATATGTAAATGCTGATGATTTTATAGTAAAGGTTAATAAGCTAGCTTAAGGGCTACATTATATGAAGAGCTGTGATTCAATCCTTCTGCCCACAGCCTGAAACATATCACTTAGAGGTAGAGGAGTACTGAAGTAAAATTAGTGACCTAAGGTATAGCACTATAAACACATGCACAGCCAAGAGAAACTATTTTTTAAGAAAATTATTTTAGGTACTAATATGAGAAGTACATTACACTATACAGCTAAGCTCTCTGAAAGGTCTTTAGCTTCCATTAGGCTAGCATATTCCATTAAAATGTCTAAATAAATATGGTTATCATAGATTTCAAACTCTAGTCTGGTATAAAAAAAAAAAACCACCAAGAGAGCAAGTCTGTTCTGAAGCCTGGCCAGTTATTTAGGGGCCTTAATCAGAACTACAGATTGAATAATCCATAATTATGAGAAAGTCCAGTTTATCAGTTCTTACAGAAATTTTCCAGTGTACATTGTTTCCATTAAATCCTAATTTACCTTAAACCTGACATGCTTTTCTTTTAATATGATCAAATATAATACTCTTCTGTTCAGAACAATATTCCAGCAAGTTACACTAGTTTTCAGAAATTCTCAGAAATGAAATAACCACCATAATTCTTCCTAATAATTGTGACATTTATCAAACCCAGATGCTGAAAAATTCTTCAGAAAAAAAAAATATACTTAAAAAGACATCACAAGCATCATTAGAAAACTTAGAAAGCTCATTTGGAAGTAGAGGACTTCAATTTGCAATGACTGAAACATTTATTGTAAGTATTTGTTGTTGAAAAAAGCAATTCTCAATGGGATGAAAGACTTGATAACATTACATTTTTATGTGAAATGTTTCTATTGTCTCCAAAAGAGTATTTTATTGTTGTTGAAAAGGCAAAAATGCCACCACAGGGGTGGCTGAATACAAGGAAATAGAGAATTTATTCTTCATTGTCTTATGAGTGCTTGTACTCATCTCCCACGATGCAACCTGACAACTCTTATTACTGAAAAAAAAGGACATGTCGTTAGGCAATGGAAACTCATAAGAGATTCCAACTGGTGCAGAAAGCTTATCACACTTTGAACTGCAGCTCCATATGACAAAACAAAAATTTGAGGATTCAAGTTTTCTTAAACTTTTAATTATTTATAATTTTCATTTATAATTAAAGATCATGCAAGGGAATGGAATTTCAGTATCAGAGCCAACATTTTGACACAGAAATGTTGCTTTTATCCTAAGACACTTTTTTCAAAGAACTGTTGCTATTTCTCACTCATTGTATTCTGTTCGTAGTGAGAAGGGGTTTCTTTAAGATTTTGGATTTTAGAAGCAGGGCAAGAATTAGTTACTAGTTAACCAGGTAGGAGATTGCACCCGCACCCTCAAAGAATAGACTATTGTCTGAAATTGCTGAAGTAAGGAAGCCGCCCCTGGTAAGAAGCAACTCTTGACCCTAAAGACCAGCTGAAGATGGGTCACTGGCCCGGCAGGAGGTTAGCTGGCCTGGCAGTAAGTCAAGGAGCAACTGAGCCTGCGCAGGGCTGAAAGGTAAAAAGTTCAACCTTGAAGATAACCACTTACTTCATCCTCACGACCACCACCAACCACCAGTAGGCGGCACTGTGCAAGCACAATGGGGAGGAGACAATTTTAATACGAAGTGGGGACAGGTGATGCTTATGTATCAGCGTATTGGGAAATCATGTGACTATGGAACACTTTATTGCATTTAAACTGGGATGAGCTACTGGAAATTTGGGCACATCTTTGGAGGAACAATCCCATGTGTCCCCAGCGCTGCAGTAAACATACCCTTCATAACCCACCAGGTTGTAAAGGTGTTTCTCCGCATGTCAGTAGTGCAAAGAAAACTATCACACAGGTAAACAAAACTATGCTTTCAAAAACATTTTAAAATAATGAAATTGTGGCACAAGAACGCATTAATAAGCAAAAGCTTACCAAAATACTATTTAGGTAATGAGAAATGCTTGCCTTGAGCAATTACAGACTACTAAACTGTGTTTGTATCCTTTGAAATGTAGACAGGTCAAAAAATTGTAAATATTAAAGCAGAAGAAAAATGCAGATTTTATATAAAGAAAATAAGTACCGTCTTACAACATAATCTCAATTAACCCTTACCCTTTTAAGCAGAAAGAAGCATCTAAATCAGTCCAGAGAGCTATTTAAACAACTGAGAGCATTAGAAAAGCGTTCATTTACAAAAGAAGGGATTACAAAATTATTCCCAATGTTTATGAAAGACTTCATAAGCAATAATTGACTATAGACACTCCTTAGTCTTCACTAGTCTGAATCTAACTACAAAAGCAAGATTTATCAACATCTGACTGCTGTTTAGTCACAAATATTTTGAAAAAAGATTTAATGAAGTTTGATGAACACAAACAACAGCAAGAAACTGATTACCATTTTACACCTTGAACATACTCTATATTCAAAACCTATTGCATTCCCCTATGCATACAATTAAACAAGTGAGCTGAAACGTAAGTCTTTGCTTAAAGTACATGCAAAACAGATGCCAGTAGATCTTTTCATATATAAAACAAGTTGGAAATTACTCTATTTCTGGTCCTATTATTTCAGCACTGAAGTACAGCAAAAAAAAAAAAAAATTGCTATTTTAGATTATGTAATCATAAGCAAGAAGCTCCCATTCCTCAAAAAATGCCCCAAACCCAAACCAAATCCAGAAAAAAACACCAAACCTCCAAACATACCATTACAGCGTACGAGAGGAGCCAGCCAACTTCTAAAAGAGATTAAATGCTACACTTAGTCTCACTGTCTTAAACCCCAGGACCCCCAGTATGCCACCATCCAGTTTCTGTTGATCTTGTTTTTAATCACAATTCAGTGAAGCAGTCACCATTTGTAGTTTAAGCAGACATCTGTTATTATAAATAGAACATTTGTCAGTAACTATACAACTTGAAGTTGGACTCAGATCTCTAAGTTTCCACTTTCTAATTTTACTCATGTACCTAGCACTCTTCTCACTGTAAAGATTCTCATTCTACTCTATATCATTTCACAAGAAACCTGCTTACCTTGCCACAGTTTTCCTTTCCATATGTCTTTAAGCTCAGTATCGCTATGTTACAAGTCTCGTACGAAAGGATATCAGGGCCTTTTTTAACACCTACCTTATAATTGTTAAAATTACACGTGTAAAACATTTTTGATATACATTACCTGCAGTCATCATTAAGAGTGGGATGTATGTGTCATCTTACAGCAGTAAGTAAACACAAGGGCTGCATCATGCAGATCTCCAAACCAATAATGAAAGAACGTTTTCCTTCTGGAGCAACTTTAGGTAAAAGTTTTATCTTTCACTATTTCCAAATAATTTGTCAGCAAGCTGACAAAACACTTTGAATGCACTTGACTGCTGTTGTTGAAAGAGAATCTAAACCCAACTACCATTTTTCAGTGGATTTGTTAATTGCCCCAAACTCACGCCATGTACCAGTGTAATCAAAATGTAGGTCTTTAACATTTTTGGATTTAAAAATTTTTCTCTGCAAATCCGTAACAGGTTCACCAGTTACACCTCCCTTAATATACAACACATTAGAACTCAGACTAACATCCTTCAGTCTTCTCTAAGAGCACACTTAAAGTACCAGGAGATGTACAAGGGAGTTCTTTATATAGATACTCTGATTATGCAAATACTGCTGCATATGTAAAAGAAATGACAGCATTAGATGCTACATGTTCTTCAAAGACCTAAAAAAAACCCCTCTTTTGATGAAAACAGAAATCTTAATTGAAAGTGAAGTACCATGTCACGTAGCATGAGATAAGCCCTAACATTGTCACATCTTTTACTTTTTTTCCTGTCAAGTTGGTTGAGTACTAATTTCTATGTAGAAGCAGTATGAAGTGAGCTTCTGATCAATTCTTTGGTTTTTCCCTAATGATATGTAATTAACTCAAACTACACAAAAGCTGAAGAACAGTAACTCAGGAGGTACAAAGAAACTAATTTGGGAACAGCATAGATTGTTAAAACAAAAAGACAAATGCCATTTCAAATTTTGCCTGAAATGCACTTTACGATCGATACTGTCATGCTGCAAGTTCTGGGTTTTGGTGAGTTTTTTGATAGCACAGTAGTGCTGACACAGTCTTACAAATACAGACTGTCCACTAGGAGCAGTAGTATTTAGCAATTGTCTTTTCATATAAAAAGTAGGTCAGAGTCTGACCCATGACATTTTGCTAGGAGGTTTTTTGAGAACAGATGTATAACAACAATGCAGAAGTGTCCATTAACTTGAAAGAATACATTCTGTTATTTGATCGTATTAATTGTATTTAAGGCAACAGAACAATATTTGATGGAAAAGGGCTGAACTGTAGTTAAAATACAATGAAATGAAAGAAATAAACTTTCATAAAGTTTGAGTCTTTTACTGATTTTTCTAGAAAATTTCACTGAAAACAAGACTTCAAGAGAGACATACAGACTTGTGTAGTACGTATAGACTTCAAAACATTTATATCAGTTATTTGGAAAGTATGAGCAGTTTCAAACCAGCTTAGGCAGAAAACTCTCAGGTGAAAACAGAACATAATTCTGCCTTCAGCTTAAGAAAATGACATCTCTGCAAGATGTAGCATACAGATAATATTAGTGTTTATATTCCCATATGGGTTCTTTTTTTATATCTTTGTTTACTTGTTACTAATACGCTGTTAACTAAAAGAATGCATTGCTCAAAGTGTTATCCAGCATTTGAGGACAAAGAATTAACCAACACTGTCATTCAGAGAAGGACAGTGGAAAGTAGATGCTATTTTATATACATTTAAAATAAAAATAATAGAATAATCTTTCTACTATCTGAAGACTTTAAATGTCTATATGTATATACAAACAAAAATACACACAACAAATCATAATATTCCAGTTTTACTTAGAAAGTAAAAACCAGTTCCTCAACATTCAAATACTGTATGAAGAAAGGTAACAGACATGTTTGTGGGGGCGGGGTTGTAGTGGCTAAACCCCATACTTAGCAGCCATCTCACAGTTTAGGTGTAGTGTGAGACTACAGGCTTAGTCTGTGAGCTGCACTTTACAGTAGATGCATAGATCTACAGCATCACATCTAGCTATAAGAAGTTAAAAATGTTTAAATTCTGAAAACGAAAGCTTTTTAGAAGGAAATGTATCTATTTTATTTTCAATGAAATTTACCCCACACTTATTTTTAAAAGCAAGCACTTGCATTTGCATAGTCATATTCTCTTCCTCCAACACGGAAAGCCTCATCATAAATACAGGTTCCAATAATGATTTTTAACAGCATACTTTCCTTGCTCTGAACTCTAAGGGTCTGTCCTACTGTAGCACCCTCCATTTACATCAATGCACTCTGCATCCAGATTAATATCTTTTAATGACAACAGCAGTTACATAAGACTGCTTTACTCATTAAACTAAACTTGTGATATTTTTACTACCATTTTCAAGAAAGCAAGCCTCAAGGTTTTTCCAAGGTTTTAAATATACATCCTATTAAAAGGTGAAGCTTGCAACCCCTATTTTAAGTGAAAATTACTTTAGAAACTATGGGAATAATCTTCAAGTTATTCCTCTTCCTGTATTGATTAATTAGAGCAAAATATATATAAAAAATAAGTTCAATGCATATATCTATATAAAGGCCACGACACTGCCATGATCAGCTTTTATACTGCTGAACTTTTACAAATCAGTAACTTTCACTCATGAACGTTTTGTTTCCTGGAAGATTTTGTGAACCTTTTAATCCTTGCCAAAACAGACTTATGACATTTATTTTTCAGGACTTACACTAAGGTTCCTGTATATGGTGTTCAGGTGTAAGATGAAAGTCATAAAACAGACTCAAGAGACACATTCATCCTTAGCAATATCCAGGAAACGCTTAATTATTGGAACTACATGAAGATTAAGCAGTCTTCATGCAACATCAGACTATTGGCAACAGCACAAAATTCTCACAAATCCTGTTTTTCGAAGTGCAGGTGTTTTGAGTTTGTGTGGGTTTTTTTTTTTTTATTATTCAAAGCTCAATTATTTGGACTGGTGGCTAGTTTTAAAAAGCAGAAAGCTTTGTTATTAACTAAAGGAGGACTCCATTTTCAAAATGTAGTACATATTTTTAAGTGAATATACACACTCATTATTTTCCTTCTTCATCAGCTAGCAAGAAAGCTTCCTGAAGACTGCTGAACAATAAAGTTTTGAAGCTTAGAATCCAAATAAAATAAACTATATGCCCGCATTCACTGTTTCTTTATGGTTTAAAATCATATTTAATTCCTTAAAGGAGATAAAAGAAAATACACTCTGCCCCCTATGTTATGTAAGCAGACTTGTACTGTTTCAAAGAATTCATGCAGAATTTAAGTAATTTTCTTCTGTCGGGTCCAAGATGCAGCTTTTGGACTTATTTCTGCCATTTTAGATGTCTAGGGAGACCATTTCAGAGAATTTTATATTCAGCATGCTTACTCAGCAGAAGATTTCTTTAGAAACCAACGATCATGTATTGTTAAATTGAATTTGATTTTACCATAAACAAGAAAGTGAGCTGTGACAGCTGATAAAATTTCTTTAGCAACATTAGTGTAACTAAAGCATTCAGTGGGCTAAAGATTCTTGATGTCTACTGGTCTGAAATAGCAAATACGTTAACTGGAGACTGCTTAGCTCTGGAATAAAAACACTGAATGTATCTGGGCACTTCCAGACTCCAGTTGTTTTGCAATCCTGGCTCAAAACCAGAGCTGGAATACAGTTACTGTGATTATAATATAAAATCTAGTTCTTGTGAAATAGTTTCAGCCACTAAATGTAACGTATCTCAAAACTTAAATATAAATTCTGCTCGATCAAAATTTTTTTTGTTTCTACAACTGAAATGAAGGCATTTAACTATTAACTGATATTAATTCTTTATTTGCTGCCCTGTCATCCCTTGTGCATGTCAAGACTGCAGCATTATGAGGTGTTCAGATTTAACCCTGTTCTTCAGAGGATTATTCTGCTTTTCTGTTTTGGAAAGTAATTTAAATATATTTGAATGTTTAGGTTTTAAGAATTGAAAATAAGGATTTATCAGAACACTTGATCAAGTTCCTGTTTCTCAGATGAAACCTTTACCAAAATCAACCATTAGTTCACCAGAATTAGCAATATACTGTTGAGGATCATTACCATATTTAGCTTGCAGTTAAAACAAATATTCGTGTGTGTAATTTAGCAAACACTTAAAAGATCACTAAGACTAGGAACTAAAACACTGCAGTTTGGTTCCGTATCCAGAGTAAGAACTGCAATGAAGAAATCTCAATTTTCACAGTTTCTGAAAACATTACATAATTTCTCAGCATAATGAAATTCTTTACTGACTTAGGCATTATTTGTTTTTGACATTTTAGATCTACAGACTTCCATCCTTACAAAGGAAGGACAATAAAATTTCAAAATCACATACTAAAGTCAGTTCTAGTCCTAGATCTACAACACAATTCTCTGAACAACAACAGGTCAAAAATGTATAAATAGGATGAGAAAGTAACAATACCAAAGAAAGAACAAAACTAAAAAAGTCAGACCACCTCCCTGCCCCCCAGAAGTCCTGCTTTGTGGATATCAACAGTGTCTAATGTCTTCCCAACTGAAGACTTTACGGGTTATGCTCCATTTCCCAGATGGACTTGAAAAAACATTGGTGTTCATTTTAAAAGGTATTTTAATGATTTAAATCCTTACTGGCAGAGCACTGCGTAATATCTAAATTCTTTGTATTGTAAGCCAAGCATCAGTGAAATTTATTCCGAGCAATTCTTATTCCTCTACCTAAGCAGTTTCAGGAATAATACAAAACATCAGAGAACCTATGAAAGAAAATAAATTCAACACTCACAGAATTACAGCCATAGGAGTGTATTATGGGAGTCATATTTTGGACATCAACAAACACCATCCCCCTTTCCCCCATCATAACATCTGCTGCATGTTTTATGCCTTGTCATCCAGCCAGGAGTGGGTCCTGCCAATACTACAAAATGAACAAGTTCAAACTAATCACGTTTTCTGTGTGTCCTGTTTTCCAGCCATCACCTTCTCTCTTGTTTAAATGGAAACTGAGAAAAAAACGTTTTGTATTTGTCACTGGTTTTGACTGAATATAATTATCACGCTATTTTTTCACTCTGCATTGACTTGATAGGGCATTTCCTGGTGTCCACAGATCCAATACCACAGAACGTTTAAAACTGGAAGGCCCTAGTCCAAATCTGCTGCTCAGAGAAGAGGCACATGAGGTAAAATGCACAGGACAGTGGCCAGTCAGAGCGTGAGCATCTCCAAGGATGAAAATACCCTTTAGGGCAACCTGTTCAGCTACTCAATCCCCATCATAGTAAAAACAAGATTTCTTATTTGATTTCCTCTTTTCCATTTCATGTCCATTGCCCCTTGTCCTGTGATGCCACGTAGAACCACTGACAAAATTCTGGCTTTCTTGCCACCCCGCTGAGTATTCACACACATTGACAAATCTTTCACAGCTTTTTCAGCTGCAATATATCAAAGCTGACCTTGAGCATCAGTGGCCAGATCCTAAGTGGAGTAAGCGGAAAAACATCCCCAGAGCCCATCGGTGCACTTACAGAATAAGTAGAGGCAACACGTTTTGGAAGTTTCATGCAGTTGTGGCTCTACCACATCTCTGGATTAATACAAGTTACTGGAAGCTGACAAGCTAGACACTCCACATTAGCAGCCGCCATGGAGTTACATGTACTGTTTGGTCATCCAAAAGCACAAAAAATTGTTGGAAAAATTGCATACTCCAAAATAACTGAACTTAATGAGTAGAATATCAATGAATAGGTCTTTATATGAGAAGATCAGAACCATTAAGGTAGGCTGGGCTTTATATAACGTAGACTGGCAACAGAACTCCTTAACAGAAGGACACAAGCTTTGTGCTGAGCACCTAAGACCAGATTGGTCAGTTCTGGTACTGGTATGCACTGGGAACATCCACTAAGGAGGAGTTACCAGTGTTGTCCCCTGTTGGCAAAAGAAACACAAAACCTTTCTTATAGAGTTTTCCTAACTAAATTAGAAGATATAGAAAGATATTAATTAAAGTATATAAGGACACATAGGAACTCAAAATCTCACAAATAGTTTTGGAGAATATCACATATTTTGAAAATTTAAAATTTCTATTTATCATTAAAAAATTTCAACCAGTCAAAAGCAACAAAGAAACAAAAAAAAAAAAAAA